>PVJH01016669.1:0-49888 GCA_004026705.1 Nesogale talazaci
CAGGCTGCTACATAATGCAGAGTTACATGGTTGCATGAGCGAGAACAAACAGGCTATATACAGAAAAGGGTCAGGTCACAGACGTTACTTTCTGTTCCTGAGTAATCTCTGCTTGTTAGGTTCAACAAGACATTTGTGATCGGCCCTTTTCCTAGGCACAGCCATCTGGCAGTTAATTTTTGACTAGTGCAAGAAGACTGTAGCTTTCTGTACTTTTCCATTGCTGGCTAAGGCACAAAATGGAGTTGCTGTTGCTATGCCTTAGGTTTGACCGTAACATGAAGAAGGAAGGGGGTATTAAGAGAGAAGATCCAAGAGTGGAGCACATCATTTGTGCACCATGATCTAGTAGAGAACCCTAACAGGTGAGGTGCAGCAGCAGTGGAACCCGAAGTCAGCATATGAGACAGGGCAACATAGTTTCCAGCCCAGTGAAAACGTGTAGCAGAGTCCTCTGCGGCAGGAGGCTGGCTTGTGGAGTGAGATGCCTCCAGACACTTAATTTGGGGAGTTGGGTTTGCTGACTCATGAATCCGAAGCACAATGCCTGGGCCTTAATGGAGTGGCATGCCCTTTGGGGCATTTTTGGCAGCCCTTCAAGAGCTTTGAAACATTGTCTGAACTGGAAAGAGGCCAGACCAAGAGCCTGAGGGTCAGAGATAGAGGTCTGTCTGTGGACACCAAAGAGAAGAAACTGTGCTGACTGTATCCTGAGTTCTTCTCACCTGAATTATAACACGTGACCTTAATTAATAAATCTCATAATCGTGAGAATTGTCTGTGATTTCTGTGTGCTAATTTCTATGACTTACACAACACAGCATAGCACTAGATAGTGTTATGAAGCCAGAGAATTCTCTTTGGGGGTACATATCCCCCTGAAAGAGATAGTGATGGGGCACCCTGTGACAGCACCTGCCCCCAACCCCAAATCCATGAAACCTGCATGGACAATGTTGGAAAATTTACCTGGCCCTGCAGTATCCTCAATGTTTGCATATTAGGTCATTGTGATCCACAGTACTTTTCTTTGACTGATTTTCATCAGTAGATCACCATGTCTTTCTTCCTAATCAGTCTTAGTCTGCAAGCTCTACTGAAACTGGCACAGAATCCCAGAAACAGATAAGCCTACCCTAAAAGAGAGGTTGAGGTCACACTTGAAGAGAATTGGCTGGTAATCCAACCCTGGTCTCTGGCTTGGAAAACTGGAACACAGTTCAATTCAACTGTTCTCATGGCTATTTGGTGGCATCACTTTAAACATACCTTCTCCAAGATGAATGCATGCAGGTACCTCTGAGTAGTTAAGCTGTGGACAATAGGTAAGAGAAGACAGCAATTCACGAAGAAAAAAGGTGTAACCCTGCCCCTCTGTCCTGTCCAGTATCCTTCTTATGAGGTAACTTTTGTTGATGGTGGTATGTCCAACAAAAACGCATTCACTCATGTCAGTTCTTATTTTGTTTAAAAATATATCTTTGTATTGGTTTGCTTGCTAAGTGCCCAGCATCGATGCAGCTGTTTAGAATACATCTGTGTACAAGGCAGTCAAAGTCTTACTGGCCAGGTGGAAACAATTAAGAAAATGTAATTGAATATACAGAACTCAAACCTAAAGTATGACACTGATTCTTACATTGTTTCCTTTATGTCTATGGTTGAGATATGACCTCAAGGGGTGGCCAAAGTAAGTGAAATTTATTTCATGTTTTCCGGTTTATGAGGACCATTAACCTTGGCTATACACTTCTAAAAAGACATAGTCTTCCTGATAATTAAGTAAAATAATAGTGAGTAGAGCTCACTTTAATTCCAGTGGGTGGGGGGAGGGTGCATGCTCATACCTACCCACTGCTCTTGAGTCGATTACAACTCATTCCAACCCTATAGGACAGCGTAAAAACGCCTTTGTGCTTTCTGAGACTGAACATCTGTAAGGAAGCAAGTAGCCTGATCTTTCCCCCATGGAGCAGAGGGTGAGTCTGAACTGCTAAACTATCAGTTAGCTGCCCAGTACTTCAACCATAGCTCCACCGGGTATGATTTCACTAATACATCATAGAACAAGCAACTGATGCTACTAGTGGTAAAAGAATCAGAATTGCTTCTCACCTGATAATGTATATGCAACATTTGTGTAGTGGTAATACTTGTGGACTCTCAAAATATATGTCCATAACATACCTTTCAGATCCAGTGAATATTAGCTAATACAGCAAAAGTGGACTTTGATGTAATAGATAAGGTTCTGTCTCTACTCTGGGGGCCAGGATTCTTGGTGGTTTGGCAGTTAAGATCTTCTAAGACCCTATGATGTGACCTAACATTGTAAGCACCACCATAATGGGAATTCCTATGAGCAACTAGTCATATGTGAGATTAGGGTGGGACATAAAAACCCTTACTCATGTCTCAGTTCTAATGCCCATAATGGAAAGGAAATTTCCTCAGATGGGTGGATGCTGAAAAAACCGGCTTGCTTTTGTAAAACTTGTGGGTCCTCCATTGGGCTCATCACTCTCCAGTTCTTTGGTCTTGTGTCCATGACCTTCTATATTGCTTGATGCTTTTCAGAGCCAGGAGCAGCCTGAATGCGACGTGCAAATTTGGGTTCATTTTCCCCTGTAGTCATAAATCCAACCTGCTGATTTTTGATCACAGACCTGCTCACCTTAGATTCATTTACTTCTGCATTCACTAGTTATCTTCCTGCAGATCTTGAATTCAACACTTTGTACAACTATGCAAATCAGAAGATACTTCTAGAATAGACCATGATAAGTGGACTTGGAGTCAACCTGGAACTGGATGTGCCTACTTCTGCTTTATATACATATATGTGTGTGCATGTATGTTTGTGTATACACAGACACAAACTTCACTGGTTTTCTTTCGCTAGAGGACCCAGCTTCCAGAAAAACAATGTGATTAAAAACTGTGAAATGAGGTGTTGATTCTGAATACCCAACTGTGCCCCACATGCAATCATAGATATCCTTCAGAGAGAAACTGAGCAACTTTACAACCAGACACAAAGAAGAAAGCAATTTCATGAAGGAGAAGAAATAGATGCGGAAACAAGACAAGGAATGCAATGTCAACAGAGACAACTTGAAAGATACAAGAAAAATCTCTTAGGAGTGTCCACAAGTATCAGGGTTCTATGAACACCTTTGCTTTCTATTTCTGGCCTCGAAAACTGTTTCAGAATGACTTTATTGGCTTCCACTAAGACATGCAATCTTTCATGATTTGCTCCTGTTGCCCTAGGTTTCTAATAAAGTTACTTTATACTACTTGTGTTAGACAGGGTTCTCAAGAGAAACAGAACCAGGACACTAATAATTCTTTCCCTATAGTTGTATAGGTAGAAAGATATCTAGCATAAGAAATAAACAGTTAACTCATCTATAAAGCAGTAAAAATAGCTTGGTACAACTCACTTGTGTGTGTCAGTTAGTACATTGCCAGTCCTTGGAGTCTTGAGGGCCGCCGAGTAGTCCTCTGTAGAGCAATTCAGGCTATCTGGCCACAAGCATCAAACAGCAAAGCAGGTCACCAACAGTCAGCCTGATGATGGGGTCCGACAGTTCCCAGCTCATGAGATGCATATCCCAGTAGCGTGGTAAAGCAGGGCTTGAAGGAACTTCAACTCACAGCAACACTGTTCACGGATTAGGTGTCCCACTGGTAGTGTACCTCGCAAATCGAGGCACAGGGCAACCAAGGCAGCTGACTGGTCAGAACATACAAGCACAAGAGATAGAAAGGGAAGGCTAGCTGAGCCATTTATGTTTCCACCCTTCAATTTATCTCACATGTGTTCATTGGCAATGGTGACACAGCAAACCTACCTATGTTCTTTGAACATGTTGACACAACAAACCTACTTATCACACTACTTAGCTGGTTTCCCTTTGCTGTCTACATTGATTTCACATTCTCTAAGGAGTTTTCAGGTACTGAGATCTGCTACGGAATGAAGAGCTTAAGACAGTGTGCTGTGTTGCGTTTTCTGGGAAAGACAGTGATGATTATAAAAAAGAAATGGCTTCTGTAATAATTTCTTTGAGAGGAATTAATACAACAGTTAAAATAAAGATGAGACTTTCTAGTTCTGTAAAGATCAAAATTCTCAGACACCCAAAGGGGAAGTGCTACTCTGTCATATAGGGTCTCCATAAGTCAATTTTGACTCAATAGCACTGAATTTGAGTCTGACGGAATTGAAGATTAAAGATGTCCCAAATATCTGAAATCTACAAGATGCTATTCAACTCCAGTGCCTCCAGTGAAAAGTCCAACTAGCTGTCCAGTGAAAAACTCTCTAAATTATTAGATTGAGTGATAGAAGAGACGAAAATATTCTAGTGATAGTTTTACCATTGAACAAGTGGTTTGCTTCATAGACCATTATGCAATAGCGTATAAGAATCAGTGCATAACTGCAAGCCCTGAGTAGGTCCAGAAAAAGAGTCATGTAAACTGAGAAGCTGTGGGAGGAAGAATGGGAGTGCACCCATGGATGTATACAAATTTGACAAGGGATAGGTATACATGTGTATCTATCATGGCTGGAAATATATCAATGTGGTAGAGTATACAGAGGGCAAAGTTATGAAAATTTCTTTGATATAGTGAACACCTTCAGAAAATCTTCATACTCTTGAGGGAAACAAAACCCAGTTGGCAGAAGTGCCCCATAAAGAATTACTACATAACACATGGGTAAGTAGTCATTGGGGGTCTTAAATGCCTACAAGAAGTCATCTAAGGTGCAACTACTTATAGCTCCCCACCCCAAAGAAAAAGCGAATTAAGACATATGAACTTTAATTTTGTAGAAACACTTAGTCCTAGGGACAAAGGTAAGATGAAAACATTAGTCATCACAATCCTGAGGTAATAGATGAGGCCCCACTACTACTGCCAGTTACTATGAAGAAGGTAGAGAAACATAAAACAAAGGTGAAAATCAGAAGAGACCAGGCTTACTAATTGCATAGAGATTAATAGAACCTCAAGACGTATGGTTGTGACTCACCCTTCACAGTTGGATCTGAACTCATCCCTATGGCTCCATTTTCATCCAAACAAAATATCAGGTCACTACAAGAACTATAGCCCTAGTAAGATGCACATGCTTTAGATTAATCAATTATTTAAGAGCAAAAGGGTGGAATTTATCAGAGACAAAGGTCAGAAGGGATAGGAAAGAAGAAGCAATGAAAACTGGAGACAGGCAGGAAATGGCAGTAGTGATGTAACATTTGGGTAGTGCAATGAAACAAGTGATTCAGGAGTAGCTTAATGACCAACAGATTAGCAACCCTTGAGTCACGTCGCAATAAAAGTTGAAAACAAAACAAAATAAACAATGTTCAGGTTTGCATATTTATTTCTGATGTGTCACATAAGATGGGTCATGCAATGGTTCTTCAGGAGAAGGTCCCCTGAGACAGGTGGTGGAGATGATGATGATGGCACTCGCAGTGATAGCATAATACTTATTCCAGGTAAAGTAACTGAAGGTTTAAAACTAACCCTTCTGTTTTTAGAAACTGTTCATACATATGAGATGCAAGATGCTCATCCAATTGCCCATACAGTTGTTGGAGAAATGCTCTGGAAGTGCTGGCAGCATTAGGGTCTGTGATGCTGTAATACAAACAGCAAGGATTCAAAATTTGCTATGAAATATAACCATCAAGAACACAAAACTGTACCTTTGTGCTGGTTTACAATATATGCACACACAAAGATAAAAATCCCTAAACATAAAATTGATTCTGGGGATGATTGAACAGACCTTTTAAATATAGTTAAACCATTGAGTTGTATGTTATGTGAGATATATATATATATATATATATATATATATATATATATATATCAATACAAATGTAATGTGAAAAATAATGTTAAAGCAATGTAATTGTCATTAAACCAATTGTGATTAATGGTGACCTCATATAGGAAGGCCTAACAACAGACTGCCTCATTTTCTTTCCATATAGATTATGTAGTGCTTATTACATTTCAAGTAGTCAAAAACATGTGCTTACATCTGGTAAACATTTAAAACTGCTTCATGACCATGTCTACTAGCACTTCAATGTTAGGAATATTGTCATTTAAGGATCTGATAGATCGTCTAAAAAGATATGCTGTATGTAGATTGCGCCTACTGGTCGAGGTGATGCAAATCTGAGATCATCAATACAAGGTCATATTGTCATCCCCTCAGGAATAAGCAGCATTTGCCCCCAAAGTCTTTTGCTTGTCAGCAGTGTCTTCTACTAGCAACAGTGATTTATAAGTACTAGGCCTTTCCATATAGCACAACAAATATTTTACTGATCTATTTATTGGGACTCTTACAGATGTTATAGCAAACCATACTTAAATTGCATCAAACGAACTTTCAATGATGCTGCCATCATCATTTTCTCAATTTTATTTTTAAAGATCATTATAATGGGGCTCTTACAGCTCTTATAACAATCTGTGAATCAATTGGATCAAGCATATTTGTACATAAGTTGCTATCATTTTCAAAACATTTTCTTTCTATTTGAGACCTTTGATATCAGCTGTTCTTTATTACCTCCCTCCCCCAGGCTACCAGTCCAAACTTTTTATAGCAGTTCTATTTTTATTTAACAATGTAATTTAACAATGTGATATAGATTAGGCAAGTTGTTTCATTTCTCTCTATATGGACGGGAAAAATCAAAATCTAGCAGTTTTTGTGGTTGGATGTGATGGGGGTATGGATGTGATTTTTTTAATACCTAATACATTTTCATTTTTGCTATAGCAAACTACTTCTCTTGGAACATATATCCTTTGTGAGCAGCTCAGAGGAGAAACATAGGGGATACTCTGATAGTGAGGAGGCTGTAAAAGAAAAACAGAATTCCCAGGATATGAACAGGCACATAAGAGGTGCAAGTGCTGGCTGAAAAGAAATGATAAAATATTTTAGTTAAATGAAGCAGAGTAAAGTAAGAAAAAGGTCACAGATTGGAACATTTGTATTTCACTGGGGACTTTTGACATTGTTTTAAGTAAGATGGTAAAAACAGAGCATTGAAACCCAAAGACTTGTTGAACATTCGCCGTGTTCGTAGGCAGTCTTCACTTTCTTCATAATGCATCAAAGTCTCTTGAGGTGAGTACTTAACCAGTTATAAAGTTAAGTTCTCACTGCTATCAAAGTCAGTTCTGATTCATTGTGTCCATGTCGTTATAGTCAAACTATCCCCAAAGATAACTGGAAGTCATTACCCAGTAATTGTGACTGTGAACTCATTCAGAAATGCAGCCTTTGATAATGCTGTCAATTAGGCAAGTATGAGGTCATACTGGAATAGGGTGAGAGCTAGTCCTACATGACTGGTGTCCTTGTAACAGAGAAGACACACAAGACTATGGAGAGAAGGGAACCACAGCTAGTTGACTACAGAGGCAGCTGTCTGCCAAGGCCTGTCACTGCCCCATAGGATAAGGTGACCAGAAGTCCCGCTTTTTAACAATTTGCCTGCATCCTGCAGCATTTTAAAATTAAAATAAATATATTACAATACTAGTTTTGCCTATTATGAAAATTTTTGCGGCTCCATATAGGCCAAATTTTTCAACAAGAAACCCCCCTCCCGCACCCGGTCAATGGGGGTCTCGCTTAAAATCTGGTCACTTTACCATTGGAGCTACCATAATCTATGACAAAGACTTGGGAGAGTCTGTGTGTATATGATCCAGAACCTTCTGAAGGAAGAGAGATGGCCATTCCTCTGATTTGGACTCTAATTTCCACCACAATGAACTTCAATTCTTCTTCCTTAAAGTTACCCACTTTGTGCTCTTCTGTTAAGGCAGCCCTATGAAACAAATGTGGTGGGCCTAATAGTTCCAATAATTCTAAAAAATTCCTCTCAAAATGGTTTTGTTGTGCAATATAGTGTATCAAAAAACATCCAGGGTATATCCAGGAACCAATACCTGGGTCTTTGCTACATATACAAATGCTGTTTCTTGTTTGGGTACAGCAAATTAATAGCAATAATTCAGCTAAAATCTGAAGGAATCTACAAAATCTGCTTGTGGTCATATTCTCTTTGAACATGCCAAGACAACTTTCTACTGTGGGACTCACTATGGCATGACACAAGTTAGTATCTACCTTCTGAGTTACCTAGTTACCTGGGTTTTAGCAATATGCTGGTCTTCTCTAAATGCTTGCATATTTTCTTCCTTTTCTTACATATAGGATTGAGATCTTCGCTGGGCACTTCAGTTTCTATTGAACTGCAGTGAATCGTAAAAGACACACTTAATATTATGGCTTCAGGAAACGTTTCAATAATATAGGGATGTAAAATGAGCACAATTTTAAAATCCCAGACCCTGACAAGGAGAGTTCTTGATTATTATCTGAATTATTCACTTAACTGGCTCTAAAGTTTACATCTCAGTGCCATCAAGCTGTTTCTGGTTCACAACGACCCTACAGGTAAAGGTCAAACTGCCTCTGTGGTTATCTGAGACTGTAAGTCTTTATAGATGCAACGCATCTTACATGTTTCCAGGGAATGACTGGTGGTTTTGAACTGCTAGCAGCCTACCACCTGACCCAGAACACCATCAAGGATGGGGGCCCTTTGCTATAGAATTTGCAGATAACAGTGTAAAATGTAGGTTTTCAAATCAGAGTAGGCAAGAAGCCTGGAAAACATGGTAGACCAGGTTTACTGGCCAGAGAGAGACGGAGTGGGGAGTGGGGGGGTAGACATTACAAAGGGGCTCAATCACTATTCTATTCTGAAACTTAACCCAAACCGGTGGCAAAATAATCAACCAGTTAAGAATAATTGGGGAGCATTCACCCAAGCACAGAAGTTTAAGGAGTAAGGAAAAAGGGATAAGGGGAAACAGGAAACACAAGAAGAAACCAGAATAAGTGAAGATCTGCTGAGTGCATGACAGTGAATAGGTTGAATCACAATATACATGAATGAGTGGATATAAGACTAACGATCTCCTCTATAAACTTTCACCTAATTCAAATACAAAGTAAAATAAAAATATTTAAGAAATTGGCCATGATTTATGAGTCATTGCCTTGAATGAAGCTTATCTTCTGAATGAAATGCTATGAATACTATTGATTGGATTGTGTGCCCCCAACTATATTTTAAAGACCCAGTATCTGTGACTGTGAACTTTTTCAGAAATAGAGCTTTTATAATGCTATCACGTAGGAAAAACTTAAGGGCATTCTGGAATAGGATGAATCTAAATCCTATTTGACTGGTATCCCTGTAACAGAAATGACAAATAAGCCTGTCGAACAGGGATCCTCAAGTTTCTTAACAGGAGGCCAGTTCATTGTCTCTCAGACCGTTGAAAGGCCAGACTGTAGTTAAAAAAAAAAACTATGAATAAATTCACTGCGGACTCGGGATGAGTCAACTGCTAAGAAGGACAGCAGCAGGGGCAAAAACACCTAGTGGGCAGGATAAATGTCCTCAGTGGGTCCCATGTGGCCCCTTGGGCAGTAGTTTGAGGAATCCTGCTGTAGAGAGAAGGGAAGGTCAGCTAGGTGACAGCAGAGACAGCTGCAAATCAAGAGTGTCAATGTCCCTGAGGAGCTGCCATAATCTGTGACCAAAAAAAAAATAGCATAGAAGAGTCTATGTTCCAGAACCTTCTGAAGGAAGAAGCCTGGCAATTACTCTGTTTGGACTCTACCTTCCGTAACACTGACATTTCGTTATTGTTCTGGAAAGTCACCCATCGTGTGCTTTTCTGTTAAGGCAGTCCTAGGGAACCAGTACAGTGGGCATAATCTTTCCAATCATCCTGAACAGTTTCTCCAACAGTAGCTGTCATTGTGTAATAGAGTGTTTCACAAAACACTCACAGTACATTCAGAACTTAATACCTGGGTCTTTTCGACAAGTAGAAATGATGGTTGCCGTCTTGGTAAAGCAAATTTGTAGCACAACTTAAGCTAAAATCTTAAGGAACCTAGAAATTCTGTTTGTGCTCACATTCTCCTTCCACCTTCCAAGGCAACTTTCTACTATGGCACTTATGTGACATGACACAAATCAGTATCTACCTTCAAAGTTATCTGGTTACCTGCATTGTGCAGTGCTAGCATTTTCTTCTAAATGTTTACATTTCTCCTTCCTTTTTCTGCAAATAGCCTTGACCTCATCACTGGATTTGGTATTACTCATTAGCTGCAATGAAGCATAATAATCACATGATAACTAATGATGTTTCAAGAAAGCATTAAGAAGCATAATTTTGCTCATGGAATGCCAAGAACTTAACAGAGTTCTAGATTAGTATCATAGCAATTAATAACCTATGTGTGGATGGAATCAATAAAACAATGTGCCCCCACTCAAAAGCTTACTTTCTGAAAAGACAAAACAACACAGGAGATGTAAATGTGATTGGATCTGTTTGTTATCTTGAGTTTCATTATGGCTTCAGATGCATATATATGTCAGTAGATCAATATCAAAACAGTTAGACCTGCAAGCAACATGCACAACACCATGTATGGTAGCAACAAAGCAACTATAAGCCAGGGTGGCAAAGACAATGGAGCCAGATCTCAATCACTGCTGACCACAGGGACCAAGTATCAAGCTTTTCAACATATGCAAAAAATATTTCCAGACTTTTCCAAGGGCCAGATGTGTCTTGATTATGGGAGCTAACTGAAGCCCAGGTTTATGCAATCATAAGAGATATGGAGACTCCTCATACCAACATCTTCCAGAGAGTCCATTTCACACCGTACTGACTTTGTATAGGGTTTTTGAGAATGCAATTTTTTTTTCAATATAGATTTTATTGGGCGCTCTTACAGCTCTTATAACATTCATACATCATTTGTATTAAGCATATTTGTACACATGTTGCCACATTCATTTCCAAACATTTTATACTTGAGCCCCTGGCATAAGCACTTCTTTCCCCTTTTCCTCTAGTCCTTTTTTAAAAAATTCCAGCTCAACAAAAAATCCAGCTCCCCATATTTCCCCTCCCCCTCCTCCTCCCCCTATGAACCCCTAATAATTTACAAATTGTTGTTACCTCTTCTTATGGCACACTGTCCAATGTGTCGCCTCAGCCCCCACCCCACCCCATTGTCCACACCCCAGAAAGGAGGTCACATTTATATTCCTGAAATTAGTTCCCACTTTCTACTCCACCAACCCTCTATGCTCCCAGTATCACCACTCCCCCCACTTGCCCAAAGGGATCATTTTCCTAAATTCCCCATGTTTCCGACTCCAGTGTACATCCCCTAGACTAGCTGAATCTGTCTGGTAGAATTGGGATCATGATAGTCTGTGGGAGGAAGCATTTGAGAACTACTGCACTGTACCTTGACTGACTCATCTCCTCACTGTAACCCTTCTGTTAAGGATGTTGCTTCGCTTATTGATGAGTTTTGAGTCCCCAATATGCACTCCTCATTTACAATAATATAATTTTTAATTCTTTGATGCTGCTTACCAGATCCCCTTGACACCCCGTGGTTGCACAGGCTGGTGTGCTTCTTCCATGTGGGCTTGCTTCTGAGCTAAAAGCCCGCTTATTTGCCTTCAAACCGTTAAGCCACATCTTTTGATAGCCAGACACCATTAGCTTTCTTCACCACATTTGCTTATGCACATATTTGTCGTCAACTATCATATCAGGAAAGTGAGCATATAATGTTATGATTATTAGTTCTTAAAACCTGATAATTGACCACTTTGGCACCTCTTGGTCACACAAGCTGGTGTGCTTCTTCCATGTGGGCTTTGTTGCTTCTGGGCTGGATGGCCACTCGTTCACTTTCAAGCCTTTAAGTCCTCAGCCGCTGCATCTTTTGATAGTTGGGCACCATCAGCTTTCTTCAACACATTTGCTTATGCACACATTTGTTTTCAGTGATCGTGTCAGGGAGGTGCACATCATGGAACGCCAATTTAATAGAACAAAATTTTCTTGCACTGAGGAAGTACTTGAGTGGAGGTCTAATGCCTATCTGCTGTCCTAATACTAACCCTATAAGTATATGCATATTGAGCTATTTCCCCATCATCATATATAAAAAATATAAGCACCTATGTAGATGCCTGTATTTAAACCTCTATAAATGCCCTTTCCTCTATTTCCCTATACCTTCTCCCCTCCCACCATCATGCTCAACCTCCATTTGGGTTTCTATATTTTCTCTCCATTACATTAGTGTTAATTCCTATTGGACCTTTGTAGTATCATACAAAGAATCATTTAGCACACAATGTGAGCGATAGCAATTCATAGTGACCATAAGAATGGAGCAGAAATGCTTCTGTGAGTTCCTTGTCTGTAACTCCGTGGGAATAAAAAGCTCCATATTCTGCCCACAAGGGCAGCTAGAGAGTTTCAACTACAGTGTCTATGGATATTACCCCAGTTTCTAAACACTATGCTGTCATGACTCCTTACACGAATACATAGCAGAATATAAAACATAAGAGAGATTTCACATCATCCTTCAGAGATCTTTCTAGAAAGTATAACTAGTAGGCTGTGTAGGAAGGCTCGGAAAGTCCTTTCATCAGCAGTCTGGGGAGATCAATTTCTGTCAGAGCTCTAAGGTCTATGAAAATATAAACTAAACTACTTTTACAGGTCCCATGTTTCTGAAAGAGGTTGGTAGTAGTTTGCCTTTGAGTACTAAAACCACAGTTGTAATGCTAGTTGAAACTTAGTGATATCTACCAAACCTTCAAGATAGTAGTACAAAAACACGAAAATGTTTCAGAAAATTAAGGCATTCAGCTCTATAAGGAGACATTCTTTGTTGGGGCTTTTAGTTTAAACTGGGACCAGGGGTGGAGAAATTAAGCAAATAGTATAACATTTCCAATCACACTGGTAGAACCCACATGATCATCCTTATCAAAAAGCATATCTAGTATTTTGCATAGTAGATATTGTTATCTGATATTAACGGAGGAAGTTTCATGTGTAACCTGTCCTACAAATGAGCCTTTTATAGAGAGACACAATTATAATCAAAAGGAAAGTGCTGCTACATTCAGAAAGATGAATTCAATGTCTAACCTTTTCTGTGTCTGATGTCTTGCCAGTGAGGAATGCAGAGAGACACTGGCTATAAAAGGCGCTCTTGGCCTGAGCCCCGGTGGCATAGTGGTTGAGTGCGGGACTGCGGCCCACTGGCTTGGTGGTTCAAATCCAACAGCAGCTCTCCAGGAGCAAGGCTGGGGCTCCCACCCCTACCACAGGGCAATGATGCCCACCCCCCCCAAAAAAAAAAGACGCCCTTCTATGTTGTTGAACACATTCACAAATACACAAATACAAATCGAGTATAAAAAGGAATAACTGACAAGGATAAAAGAAGCCTCACCCTTTTCTAATTGTGTTCAAGGCCAACAGAGAGACAGAGACCTCTGTAGCCAAGACAAACATTGAGTGGAATGAGCCTAAGGCTGAAGTTGCAGGGGACTTTCTAGAGGGAAAGCATTTTGATGTCATCAACTGTGACCCTTGCCTGACAACATGTCCAGTTTCCTGGAGACAGGCTTGTGGTTCAAGATGATCACTCAACCTTTCCAGTTTACCTACCTGACTACCCTTCAAGTAATGAAAGAGGGGAATAGAGGGTTGTGTAGTTGTAATACCCATTTCTATCTAAAATTATCAACCAGCCTACAAATAAAGGGGCTCTTTGGAAAGGAAATCAGGCACACATTAGGGGCCTAAAGTGTTGCTATATTCCTATCAGACCTAATGAATCTAATATCTAACCTTTTCTGTGTTGGATGTCCTGGCACACAGGAATGAAGGGAGGCACTGGCTACAAATGATGCTCTTTGTTCTTCTTCCCTTAACCAATGAAGAAAATATTGTTGAACATGTTCACCGAAAATATAAATTGAGCATAAAAGAAATAACTGACAAGGATAAAAGAAGCCTTACCTTTTTCTGTGTGCAAGGCCAACACAGAGGCAGAGACCTCTACAGCCTCTGGGTGAAATAAGCCTAAGGCTGAAGTTGTAGGGGATTTTCTAGAGGGAAAGCATTTTGATGTCATGAATTGTGACACTGTCATGGCTTCATGTCCAGTTAGTGGGGGACAGGCTTGTGGTTCAAGAAAATTGCTCAGCCTTTCAGTTTACCTACATGATTACCCCTCAAGTAATGAAATAGGGGACAGAGCGATGTCTACTCATAACACCTGTGCTTAAGGAGAATTAGCCTCCAGACCACAAATCAAGGGGCTCCTTGGAAAGAAATCAGGCACATATTAGAGGCCTATGGGAGACCGATGCAGTGAAAGAGGCAAAGCGAGAATGTGTTTGGCCAGCTTTGAACCCAAAGTCGTCTCATGTGAAAATTCATTCTTCCTTGCCTTGTGCACTTGAAACCAGGGTATTTCACCCACACTGGAAAGCATCCACTAAAAATCTGCAGATACCAAACCATGCCCTCCATTTGGAGATGTGCGGGCCTGACTGGGAAAGGACAGACCTGGAAGCATGGCCTCAGTTATTCCTTTTCTGTTTCGCTGACCCTCCTTTCTGGGCATTTTCAAGTGAGTCTCTACCTGACATGCCATGTGGCTTTCCACACTCCTTGAAAATGGCCCACTTGTCGCCACTGCCTCTTGGGTGGCACTCTGTGCTGCCCTGTAAGATTTCCAGAGATGGCATGTAGTTTCTGCAACTCCACTATCCTGAGCTTCATTTTCACTCATAAAAGTTCACTTGTTCCTTTCATTGTGCTTCTGGCCTGTGAATTCCTTCAGCATAGACAAGCGAGAACTGGTGGACTCTGTCTCCAAACCGAACACTCCCATGTACACAGAAGATTAGGGTATGTGATAGGTAAGCTTATTGTGCCACCATGGCCAAAGTAGACCGAAGGTCTGTTGTGACAACATGGCCAATGAACACACAGATCAATTGAAGGGTGGAGATAGAAATTACTCCATGAGCCCCAACCTTGCCTCTTGCTCTTGGATCTTTGGTCTAGCCAGCAGCCTTGTTCGTCCTTTGCCTGGATTTCCAAGAGTCATAAAGTTGGACGTGAGCAGCAGCATTCCATTGTTAAATGGAAGTGGTACATAGGAGATCAGGTCAGAGCAGGACCCGAAGGTACAAGTAACCTGCATGAAGAAGTGGCCCAAATGTGCATAGTCTCCACTCCTGTCGCATTACCTTGTCTCTTCTAGTCTGTATCTATGGTATCCTGGGGAGTTCCTTATGATATTATAACAGGAGAACAGAAAAGTCATGCTTGGTTCACAGATGGCTCTTCATGGTATGCAGGTGCCACTTGTAAGCCGACATCAGCAGCACTACAGCCCTTTTCTGGGATCTCCCTAAAAGATAATGGTGCAGGAAAATCCTCCCAGTGGGCAGAACTTTGAGCAGTGCACCTGGCCGATCAGTTCATCAGCAAGGAAAAGTGGCCAGATGTGAAACTGTATACTGATTCATGGGCTGTGTCTAATGGCTTAGCTGGATGGTCAGGGACTTGGAACACACCCTGTTGCCCATTGGATCTTAATCAAGGGCGATGAAGTAGTGTGAAATTATTAAACCCAAATGAAGGCCAAACATGATGGTGGGACAAGAGGAAATTAAAAGGAAATAGGGTCAAGAACCAGGAGGCAAAGGATATTGGTAGAGGTCTAAATACAGGCATATATATATATATATATATATATATATACACACACACACACAGAGGAGAGAATATTAACATTTCAGATGGATATTGGACCTCGACTCATGTATTCCCTCAACAGAAGAACATCTTGTTCTAACAAGAATGCTTTCTGTGGTGCTCACGTTTCCGACATGATTGCTAAAGAAAAACATGGGTGCATGAGCAAATATGGAGAAGCAAATATGAGGAAGACAGCTGATGGCACCCAGATATCAAAAGATATAGTGTCTGGGGTATTAAAGACTTGAAGCTTAAACAAGCGGCCATCTAGGTAAGAAGCAATAAAGCCCACATGGAAGACACAGAGAAGCCTGTGTGATTATGAAGTGTTGATAGAATCAGGGATCAGGCATCCAAGACCCAGAACAAATAAACATACTCAGGGTTAATAGGGGGGAACATAGAGTAAAGATGCAGTGCTCATCAGTAGACAATTGGATATCCCCTCACAGAGGGGTGACAGGGAACAGATGGAACAGTCAAGGTGGAGTATAGCACTGAGGAAACATAAAACTTTCCTCTAGTTCTTTGCTGCTTCCTTTCCCCCACTATCATGGCCTAAGTTCTATCTTACAAATAGGATTAGACCAGACATGCTCAGTGGTTCATATTAGAGACTGTAACACAGGGAATCCAGGATGGATGAGTCCAGGGCCAGCAATGAGAGTAGAGATACCAGAAACATTAGGGGAGTGGTGGGGGAGAATGGGGAATTTCATCACAAGGATCAATCTATGACCCCCTCCCTGGGGGATGAACAAGGAAAGAGTGGGTGAGGGATGATGGAAGACGATGTAAGAAATTAAAATAATGATCTTTAACTTGTCAAGGGCTCGAGAGGGAGGACGAAGGGGGCAGGGAAGAAATGGGGAGCTGCTATCAGGGGCTCAAGTGAGAAGAGAAAGTTTTGGAAAAGATGAGGACAGCATATGTGCATATGTGCTTGCCTCACTGGATGAATGTATGGGTTGTGATAAGAGATGTAAGACTTCCCAATAAAAGTATTTAATAACAAAAAAGAAAACATATCCTGCATATCAGATATTTACATAACAATTTATAACAAAAGCAAAATAACAGTTATGAAGTAGCAATGAAAATAATTTTATTGTTGGGGGACACTAAAAACTGAGGAACTGAATTAAAGGGCCATGGCACTTGGAAGGTTAAGAACCACTGGCATAGAGACGCTTCAGAATAAAATCAAGTGGATCCCTCTCACAGTTAGGGCAAAGTAGGATCCCTCTCTAAGGGAATGCTTCTAGTTTTCATATGACGCTTTCAGAGGGCATTGCCACTCTGCTGATGGTCAAGCAACTTTCTAATTAGCTACTCAGTTGCTCTGTGGATTTCAGGTTTGTGTGGACTGCTGCTTTGGGTCAGCATGTCTCGGAATTATCTTTGAGTACAATCCCGGGTCAGAATATTACTGGAAGCTTGCTTTAGGGTGAAGGTGTTGACCATGCCAGTACCCACAGAGTCCTTTGTTCCTCATTGTAGCATGGGGTTCTTTCTTCCTCCCCTTAGCAGACAGGGCAGAAATCCTTATTCAGTCCCTGTCAGTGTGGAACTGAGCATGGAAAGTTTCCGTTCTGACTGGAAGCCCCTCCGTGCTTTGAAGATTTGCTTTCACCTAAAATGAAATTATGCAAGTGTCCATTTGTCATTGAACCCACAAAAATTTTCCCCTCTCTCTTCCTCTGTCCTTTTTTGGAGAGACACCAAGAATCCAAAGTAGCTCTTGGGTGGACTGACTCATGACGACCCCACACCCCTCAGAGCAGAACTGTGCTTGCTTCAGGGGGCTTTCAACAGCTGGTCTTTTGAAAAGTAAATCTCAGACGGTTGGTCTGCTGAATAGCTGCAAGGTTAGCCCTTCAAAATCACCAACTTCATCAATTGGAATAGTGTCTTCCAGGCTTATATTCCTACAAGCAGCCATTTAAGTGAGGTGATGACAAAGTCCACGTGGAAGAAACACACCAGTCTGTGAGTTCCAAAGATGAAAAAGAGCAAAATCCAAACATGTTGGAGGGAAGGGTATCACAGCTCAAATTGTGAACACCCGAATTTTAGAGGGCTGTGGAGGGCAGTAGGAGCCCAAAATCCATCTGCAGTGTGCCTATTTGGACTAAGGCTCTGGTCACCTTTGAGGCTGGAGAACAGTCCTGCTATCATACACTTTATTGGTAAATGGTGGATGGAATGATGGTATAAAATGAAACCTGGTCAATTGACCTCCTTTGTGACCCTTCCTGAATTTGCTCTCAGTTTAAATATTTCTCACTTGTTCCTAGACTGGAATTTTCTTTTTAACTTATACTGACAATAATCATTAATTCCTTTAGTTAGGTATTTAATTGATGACATATCCCAACTTATGATGGGATAATCAAAATGCAATCCTGTTGTGAGCCAGACACTCTCTCAAGAGACAGAGTTCGCGGCTTTTATGTTGTGTTGTAGTAGAAGGAGGTTATGACTCAGAACTCTTGGGCAGATTGATATATGTTAGTTTCTCTCCTCAGATACTTTCCTGAGACGGCATCTTTGGCTTAGCCTGTTGGAAGCATATGGCCAGACCTTTCTTCTGCAGTTTTACTGGTAAATTTCAATGGACACCTAAAAATTCATATTTGAGAACAAAGCATTTGTGCCACTCAGAAGAGATACTGTACACACACGTGTGTGCATGCACAGACACTCACCACACGTATACATGACTATGAGTTTGTTTGCATGTATATCTATTTACATTTATGATTACATATATAAGACTTCTATATCAGAATTCCATGTTACCAGATACCCAAGTTTATATTCAGGTAGATACATAGGCCTTAGGATTTTAACTTTCACACGAAATGAACTCCTAGGCTTGAGGAGAGTCAAGTTGCTTGATTTCCTTTACCATTGTGATCTTGGCTTTTCTAACTTGAGGGTCAACTCATGCTGTATTCAGGACTCAGGAGCCCAGCCCAAGAGGGAGCAGGCCTTGGTGGCAGTGGCAGGAATCCTTCTCAAAAGCCAGGGAAGGTCCGAGGACAGTAAGGACTATAACGTGGTGTCCCCTTCTGAAGCCTAGTTAGCGCCCCAGGTTGGAGGTCCATTTCAGGAAATGGCCTAGGGGCCTTATCTGATCTCCTATCTTGCCAATTCCCACCAGACAGGAGTCAATCGCCCCTTTGTACGCCATCCTTCTTTGCCCTATTCTGAAACCAGCTGCTTTTTCTGTGTCTCATATTTCTATGGTGAGGGTGATCATTGGTTCCAGTGGCCACCCGGAACTCAGACAATATAGGGAAGTTAGTAGGTTACCGCAAGTTATGATCAGCAAACATTAATGAGACAGACATTGGTCCACAGCAACACCTCTCCCCATCCTGCACCTGTCCCTGGTGTGCAGCTTGTCAGCCATGTGGTCCTTTGACATCTCTATTTGTGGGATAGGAAGCCAGGCAGCCTGTTCTCTGTCTCACAGTTTCATAGTCTTGGGCCAGATAAGGAAAATATCATCCATGATCTTGGCTCTGCTCCACAGAGCCTCTATGTCTCAGGCTGTCTTACATCTGGTCTTGGGGGTTGCCTCCACTTCAGACATATCTTGGACATGATTTTCCAGATGGTGCTGGCAGGTTTCTATGCCCCAGCTGATGCTTATGTATGGAGGGCTGGCTTTGATGGAGATGTGGCCCTCTTTTAACAGGCCACACCTGCAGGGAAAAGTAAGGATTATATCTTTAGTCTAGTACTCTCAGTAGATTTCCAATATGTTTCTATGGGCAGACAGAGTTTAACACCCGCTACTAAGTTCAGGGGGGCCTTGGGACATAGTGACACTGGGTTGGGCTGTATTCTGTAAGGTTGGCAGTTCAAAACCATCAGTTACTTTCTCAACAGTTAAAATCTCAGAAACTCACAGAGGCCGTTCTGGCCTGTTGTGTCGGGTTGCTACGAGTCCGCTTTGACTGGATCGCTGTGAGTTTGTTTGTTTGTGTTTGCGTTAAATCCTGTAACAGACTTGGAAACAGGGGTAGTTTTAACCTGTCCTTTCAGGTCACTATGAGTGGACATCGACTCAGTGGCAGTGAAGCTTTGTTTGTTTGTTTGAATTCTGTAAAACCAGAGCCCTACTTCCATAGTAGCTAATGTTTGGTCTGCCAGTGCATGCTATTAGCTTGGCAACTTGAACGATTGCTCGCAGTGATGAAATATTTAGCTGCTTCTGTTTCTCAAAATTATTTTGCTCAGTGGTCAATGTATTTTTCAGTTTTAATATTTTATCTTTTCTCATTCCACTGACCAATCACATTCATCTGTATTTTGAGTTTGATCGTGTCAATGCAAACTGTATTCTTCAAACACAGACACTATAATCTGGTATATCAAGCACTCAGCTCTTTCCTTGCATTGCATGAAAAAAGAAGCCATAAAACCACTGTTATTTGAATACTCTACACTCAGTGACAATTTTTCTCTTTCTTCATATCATTGTTTCCTAGGGATTCCACATTGCTATTAGTAAAACACATACATATATATATATGTGTGTGTGTGTGTGTGCGTGTATGTAAAGTACATGTATATTGCTACAAAACCAATATACCAGCAATAACTTTGTCCACACATGCACATATAGACTGCACTGCCAATCAATGTATCTGTTCAGTGTCCATCAATACAGTCTTGCCAGTACACACCATTTCAGCCTCACCATTGCCCATAATGGTGGGACTCCCTTTTACCTCAGGCTCATACTGGTGCAGTGTGGAAATGTGTTATTACTGGTAGACTAGAGAAACAAATTCACAGACATGCATATGGATATAAGAGAAGGGTTTATATACAAAAGGAATGGAACATTGAGAAAGCATCCAAACCCAGTCAAGTTCAAAGTCATAAGTCCGATATTAGCCCATATGTCTGATAGCACTCAACAAAGTTTTCTTCCAACTCACGAACTCACAGGACAGTGGGTGCAGAGCCCTGGCGCTGGCAGGGGTCCACTCATGGCTCCTCGTTTCCAGGGCTTAAGGTCCATCAGCAGTATCCCTTGGTCATAGAAATATCTCAGCACTAGCAGGGGTCTCTCGGTGGCTTTTCCGGCTTCAGAGGTCTGGATCCATCAGGGTAAGGCTGTGTGGCTTCTCCTCCAGCTCTTCCGGTTCCTTGGACGCTGCCATCCTTTCTTGCCAGTGGAGCAACTCCCACCCACTGAGTAAGATAGCTTCTCATCTTTATGAGGAAAATACGGCGAGACTTCCCAGAATTCTCAGGAAAAAGTCATGCCCACACAGAGGCCTCATTGGCTTCTCAATGGTTATCTCCAGATTAACAGGCTAGACTCCACACCTACATCTCAATCATGAAATTGACATAGGAATATGACTGCTATGGGGAACCAGCACAGTTAGAGAGCCGGTTTCTCCACCACTTTTCCAGTTCACACTACCATGTGCAAACCGCACTGTGATCTGTGAACTTGTACAGGAATGTGATCATACGGGTGGGAAGACCAATGCAATCAGATTCCTCTGTAGGAAAAAAAAAAAGAGGCACGTATGCCATTTTTATTCCAAATCTAATGCAAGTTCAGCCATAAAAGCAGATAGCTGAACTCGCACTGCTCAGAGATCACAACAGTATGAACCAGCACACAACATACAATATTATGCACAACTGAATAGTAACCAGAATATAAATGCACTTACTGTCAATTGAATTGGGTTCCTACTCCTCGATTGTCTGCAGAGCTGGATTAAGTTCCCATTGGGGCCCCAGGCAGATTACCAGTTTGGGACCCCCATGCAAAACACTGAGCACCATTTACATTAACAGTGACCGCTGACAATTTGTATTAATACTGATCATTTGCATTACCAATGAACACTTACAATTATCATTCCCACTCAGCATTGACTATTTGTATTACCGCTGAGCACTGACTATTTACATTAGCACTGAGCGCTATTTGCGTTGTTACTGTGATGCAACCTCCTTAGAAACCACCCCCAACCAATTTACCAACTTTAAAAAATGCTCTCTTCACTTCAAAAAAAATGGCGCTCCTTATCTGCTAGAGAAAAAGAACTAAAAAAAAAAAAAAAGACCTCCTAACTTCAGAAAAAAGGCCCCTTAGTCACTAAAAAAGGCCCTACTAACTGCAAAGTAATAAAAAATAGACCTCCTGGGCTGAGCCCCGGTGGCGTAGTGGTTGAGTGCGGGACTGCGGCCCACTGGCTTGGCGGTTCAAATCCAGCAGCAACTCTCAGTAGCATGGCTGGGTATCTCTCACTCCCATCAGAAGACAGTGATGCCCCCGCCCCCCAATAGACTTCCTAGCTTAAAAAAATCCTAACTTGTTCTTACCATGGTTCTCAGACAGGAGCAGGCTCTTCACAGGCAAGATTGTGATTCATCCAATCACACTGGAGACTGAGAGGAGGAGTCGGGAGACAGAGAGAAGGAGAGTTGTTGGAGAGTGCGGCACACATTCCACACATGCACACTGCGGGACTGGGACTAGTTGGCTGCTAACAGGACGGGCAGCAGAGGCAAAAACACCCTGTAGGCAGAATAACTGTCTTCGGCAGGCCACATGTGACCCACGGCCCATAGTTTGAGGATGCCTGCTCTAGGGGCTAAACTCCTCCCTTTGGGAAGTTTATTGTTGGATGTGTTTAGGTGGATTGTGACATACTGGTTGGCATATTGATGGTTTCAACATTTCTCGTGTGTGTGCCTCAGAATAGATGTTTCCACTTTCAGGCAATGACTGAGTTGATAATCGTCAAACAGGATGGATACATTTTGGCTGCCAGAGCGCTCTGAGATCTTGAAATTCAGCCTGGTGTCATGTAATGTTATGCCTTTATCACACTCAACAGTGTGTGTGCATCACCTGTGTGCAAAAAAACAGATCATATTTATATTTACTTACATGTAGCTCTCTTCCCATTTCTCTAGAGAGATAGAGATAGATAGATAACTCGAATGAGACAAGTGTTTGTGTTCAGGTAAGTTAAAAACATAGGATGAAATATATGGACAAGACTGGGTCAAAATATATTGGTGTCCAGTGATGAGGCAGAGTCCTATGCATGGGATGAAGGTCTTCTCTCACATACCTGAGTGATGCTTTTTCTGGTCAGAAAACAATTAGAGCTGATGTATTGGACATGCTATCACTAACGGCTTCTCACTCAGAAGTATATACACCAACTGGCTATCAGAGAATCATCAAGGTGACAGTATTGTGGTTACATTTTATGCTATGGAAATTCAGGTCTTTAACGACTACCAGTTGTGCATGGTGTAGACTGAAGTTTGTCTGCAAATATTTCTGTGTGATTTTATTATTGATGACCTCCGCTTTGAACATTTCCGGTGTCACGTTCACTTTTGCATGTGTCTCTACATGGAGCTGAAATTACATTGTGGCTACAGACAGGTTTATCAGGATGCTAATGGCTATAAGCATGAGTACTCTATGTCCGTGTGGCATGTCATTTCTTCCATCCATGTGACTGTGTGTGAGTGTGCATGAGAAAGTGTGTGGTATGGTGTCTGGGAAGGTATTTTGGTGTAGGCCAGCAGGTCCTACTCTGGGGAGATTAAAGTGGCTGGGTCACCTGTTGTTCCATCTTGTGTCTGTATCCTCAGATGACATTTGTGCTTGAAGGCAACTTAATTGAATACAGACATAGCCAAGTTTACATCAACGTGTCTTCTAGGCCATCACGCTTTGTGGGGAGGTTCTCCCTAGCAGCACCTCCTGTATGCTGTCTAATCCAAGTGGGTCAACAGGGTGTGGGCGTGGTCAGGCACTTGAGTGGGCGTGACTGATTTAAGGGCCAGTGTGGGCAGGTCTGGCGACCCCAGATGTGGCCTTGGCATGACATTGGTATGGGCATATCCAGGAGCTTTCAAGCCTGGTCTGGACCTTGTCCCCAGGTCTGGCCATGGGCATGGCCCATAGTGGTTATTGCCAGGCACGAGGGTGGTCAGACTTGGGCTTGGGCGTTGTAGAACTGCACTGAACCTGGGCACCGCAACACCGGGAATTGATGTGGGCGGGGTTGTTTGTGAGCGTCTCTGACGTGAGCGTCAGTGGGCGTGGTCTTCAGCAGGCTTCGTCATGTCCGGCCGTTACCGGAAGTTAGTGTCGTTAGTGAAAGGTTCCCGTCGGTTGCTCTTGAAGCTGAGGTGAGGAGTTGGGATATTGGGGGTGTCCTGTACCCCGCCTTCTGCCCCAGCAGTCTTCAGATGTACATTGTCCAGGGAGAGTCGACGCATGTGTCTAGCCCAGGCTGTGCTCCACCCCGCCCCACCCCCTTACCCCTGACCGCGGAGCGTGTGGTGACTCTCGGGGACCGGAGCCTGGTCTGTGAAAGGAAAGTAGGCCGGAATGGTCTGGAAAGTGTGCCCAAGTGAGGAAGAAGAGGAACATTAACAGAAAAGAGAGAGGGCGGGGGGAAGAAAGGGGAATGGGAAGGGAGGAGGGAAAAGAGAGGGTGGAAAGGTGGGGGTGGTAATATTGTGCTCAGATGAGGCATGGGAAGAGGAAGGGCCTGTGAGGGGAGGATAGGTGAGGACAGTCAGTGGAGGAGGGGAGGAACGCAGATGACAGACTATGGAGGATGGTCCCACAGGGGAAAGGAGGAAGCAAAGGGAGGAGAATGTCAGGGAGGCAGCTTCCCTTGGGAGCGCTGGGGTGGGAACACAGCCGGGCAGATGAACAGTTAGGAGGGAAATGGAGTCTGGGCCAGAGAGTAAGGGTGAGGACATTAAGACCGGGAATGGTGGGTAGGAGGAGGAGGAAGTGTGGTCATAGAAAGTGAACAGATTTTAACATTGGTAAAGCGGGACACCATTGATGGGGGGGGGGGGGTTGTAAAGGGAGATATATTCCCTTCCCGTTCTCCCCTGGTTCCCCCAAATCGGGACTTTTTTTAAAACGCTGGGGACGTGGGAACATTGTTTGAAACTGGGACTGTTCCGCCAAAAGAGAGACATTTTATCACAGAGGGGAAAGAGGGGAATGAACAAGGGAGGAGGAGTGACTTCCATCCTCAAGACACATGTCAGTTGACCTAGGGATCCTGGCATTAAGGCCTGAGAGAAGTGATGTAGGCCTATGTGAAAGGTCACTCTCAGAGGCCAAGTGATGACATGCCTGAATTTTATGTCCCTGTTACTACAGACCTACCTCTGGCCTTTTCAGCGGCAGACCAAGGTCCCCTGTTTTCCCTTTTGGTCAAGAACCTGCCCCTCATACCCAGCAGGATTTTGTTTGAGCCTGGACCCAAACTCATGCTCTCCAGAGTCATCTGTCACCTCCTGCTTGGATAGTGTCAAGCATGCTTGTGAAGCCAGGCATCTCTTAAGGGCTGTCTCCGATAGGAAGGTCACTATAATCAGTAGACCAAGCCTGCCTGAATCTGGAAAGTTTCAACAATCTGTGTTTTCAGTCAGAAACAGATTAGAATTATGGAACCCACCCAAGGAAAGAGGAAAAGGAAGTCTGTGAGACCCCCGGTGAAGGATCAGGAGGTGGCAGCCAGTGACCCAGGACATAAAGAAGGACAGAATAGCTCTGAGAAGACTGGGAAGGAAGGTACAGTGTCTCTACTGTGTTGCACATGGGGCCCGCCTTACTGTTTCTCCTAGACTCTAGAGTTTTTTGTCTTTTTTTAATATAATTAAAGGACAGGAAGAGACCTGTGCTCAGGGACCACCTCTCTGGAAAAGAGCGAGAGTGGTCACTCTAGAGTCTTATATTGGCAAAAATCCCACAGGCCTCTAGTCAACAGAGATCACATGGGTGAAGGGGAAGGCAGTATGCTCTGAGAGGGAGGTTGGCAAAAGCCCGGGAGGTAGGGCAAGACCCTGGGAAGAATGCAGTGAAAGACTGCAGTGGGAACATCTCTTTATAAATATATTTCTAATGAGTGGTCGTCTCTTTGCTAATGTGGGAAGGAAACACTCCAGTTTGGAATGAGCCTGAGGAAGAATGGCCATGGATTGAAGAGGCCGAGGAAGATGTGAGGTAGTGTCCCAAGTAATGTCTGCCCCTTGCACCCAGTCCTCTTACTCGCGTGGCTCTTGTTCCCGTGCATGACCCACATGGCCTCAGACTTTTCCTCCTCCCTAAACATCCAATGTTTTCTGTTCTGAATAGCAAATGAGTGATGTTATTTCTTCACAGGAAGGAAGTGGAAAAAGAGGTCTCAGAAATATCAGGTGAGTTTTAGGAAATACTAGAATTTCAACAAAATAGTTTTAAGTTGTAGACCTTAAATGAGAGGAAGTCGTTGTTAGTGGGCAGCGGCAAGGCTGCTATCTCATGGTTTGTTGGTGTGTGTAGGGCTTGCACAGGTAGGGGTATTTAGTATGGTACAGTCCCCACAGGATTCCCTCTTTCAGTGTTCCGATTGTTTCTAAGGTGAAGACTGAAAATGGTACTACCAGTGGGGAGGTGAGAATGCTGCTTGACTTTTATGCATATATGAATATGAATATCTTGGCTAATAGATATCACTGTGACAGTTTCAAATTTCCCTAGGCATGGAATCATTCTCGGTGACTCGCCAATGTCTCTTTTTGATGGGTGGGGACACAGTGCATGCGGGAACCTTTGTAATAACGCTCTGCTGCTGGTCTTGACTTAAAAAACTGTTGAGTGGAGAAGTTAAGACAACCTGCCTCACTCGGGATCTGCATAGAACACCCACCTCCACATTTTCCTGACTTTTACCTAGTGTGCCAAACATTAGTTGCTGTCACTGTGATAGAGTCCCAGGCAGGCCATATAAGCAAGGATTTTTGAAAGCTCTGCTCTCTTTGGTAGGGAAAAAGTGCTTGCTATGTGACTTCTAATGGAAATGATTATAGATGTATACTGGGGTTATGAAATACTTTTCTAATAGTGCAGGGCCTTCAGGTTTCTGAAAGAAGACAATCAAAGTAGTGATGGCAGAGTCATCGCTTTAAAATGCCATTCTTTGCAGTGTGTCTGGAGTGTTGAACATTGTGTGACATGAAGCACTTACATGTAAAAAATGATTGAGCAACATCCAACAAACATAATGAGCAAGATGTCCTTCATCGAATGTGTCTCCACAGTCAGATTTTTTTGTTTGTATTAGTCTTTAAAATTATCATCATCATTATGTAATTATTCTGAAACTTAGGGCTTCTATCAACCTTTCACATCATATAATGATAGCATATTCACTGGCAAGGTATACATGCCAATACTTTCTGCTTGTTCAATAAAATGTTGCATCTTTTATTTAGCATCAGACATGTAGTTCAATATGCTATGTTAATGCTTCTTTTTTCAAACATATATATTAACAGATGCATTATTGGTATATATGTGGGGTTATGCCAAAAAAACCTGAAAATTTTCACAGCCGTGTATATTTTTCTCCCGAAAACCTTATCACCAACAAAGTACTCTCCATTACGCTTACTACTTTGTCAAATCTGAGATTACATTCTTGGAAACATTTTTCAAACTCATCTGTTTGGATGGCTTACAGCCGCTCTCTTGTTTCCTTCACCCTTTCTATATTGTTTTTCCTCCCCGGCTTTTGACTCTTCTCATAAAATCTACTTAAAATTTCATTGACTGATAATTTTTAGATGCCATTTCTCTATTTAATTATTGTATTTGTTTGATATTTTTAAATTGAATATCTTGTGTGTTTGGTACTCATCTTGGGAGTCAGACATGTTTTGATTAAAATCTCATCCATATGTGAAAAACATATTCTGCAGTGAGAAAAAGTGGAATTGAGAGACCGGATCTGAGCATTTTCACTGGCAAAAGGAAGGTAACACAAAAGCTTGCCTGTTGAAATGACAGCAAATTTTATAGTGGCAAATATCTTTACAACATTCTCTTCCCATATTGATTTAAACATGTGAACAGCAAAAGCATTCTGCACAAGTGTTAATGAATATTTTCAATGCAGGTACCATTGCCAAGGGCATTCTTAAAAAGAAAAGAAGATACGAAAGGGACTTGAACGCTATTGGCAAAATCGCTCTGCAGGAATGTGAGAGTGCTTTCAAAACACAACATAAGGAAAGGTAAAGTTGCCCACGTAGTAGGGCTGCCGCATATGTATCAATTCTGAGTGTTCTTGTGTTCAAATTACTTGAGAAACATAATCTTCTGTTTATCAGACCTTCAGGGTAATATTTGACAGGATTTTATGCTAATAAATTATTTGCTCCTTTAACTTCATTGTGTCATAGAATTGTGCTGTATTTCCGAGACATTTAGAACATGCCTGTTGTGTTAGGGTTGACTAGAGAAACAGATGCAGAGTCACTCATATGTGTGTAATAGAGAACTTTATATGAAAGGTTTACTTGTATTTTAAGAAAATCTCCCAGCACAGTCCAGATTCAGTCCATAAGGTCAACGTTAGCCCATGTGATGGATGCCATTCTATAAACCCCACCTTAGACGCACGCAGCACATTCAATTACACGAGATGCAGGAAGATCACAGGTCAGTGGGTGGAAAGTTTCGTGGATCCAGAACGGTGGGAGCATGGCAGCTCTAGCCTGAGTTCTCACGTGACTCCTCCAGCTCCAGGCTCCATCAGAGTAGCTCTGTGGTTTGCCAGCAGCAATGTTTTCCAGGAAGACAAAGCAGAGAGAAAATGTGTGTCCTGCCTCCATGGTGAAAGACAGGAGTGCCCAGAATTCTCAAAAGATGCCATGTCCACACAGAGGTCTCATTGGCTATGGCAGGGGATTTTGTAACTGTTTTGCCCTTGAAGATTATCCATGAGTTTTCCTAATTCAAGGACCCTTGGTGACACAGTGGTTTGGTAAATGTTTGGTTGCTGAACAATAGATCTGTGGTGCAAATCCACCAGCAGCTCCTTGGGACAAAGACGTGACAGTTGACTTCCAGGAAGAGTAAATTCCCTCCCACCAAAAAAAAAAAATCCCTCCCACCAAACTAGTAAACCTGCTGTTGTGGATCGGTTCTGACTATGGGACAGCCTTGAAAGTCCCAGCAGTCAGTTAGTTCTTCCCCATCCTACACAGTCTCTATGAGGCGCACCAAATGGCAGAGTTTCTTCCTCTTGGAGCAGTTATATTTCTCCTAGAAGTATGTAAGGTGGACTGATGGAGGAAACTGTCTAATCATTAATCCTGTGACAGGTTACGGTATTCGATAATGTCATAAAGTGAATCTTGTATCATGAATAACTTGGAAATTTTAGCAAAATTGTCTCTTTTTTTGTTCAATTTGTCTCGGCAAATTGGAAGTGGGGAGGGGGAGGTGTTGCAGAATTACTGCCTCATTGTTGTTTGGAAATTTTGTATGATTTCAACTCGGGCATGACAGAGTTCTGTGGTTTATCAAGAGCTAAGATATGTGAAGTGTCTCATTTGTTTTACTTTTCCACCTGAAAATGTAAATTGCTCTTAAATCCTATCATCTTTTCTCTTAAGAATGAGAGTAGAAAAAGACATCTTTAGAAATTATGGCTGATTTTTAAATTGCTATTATATCAATCAAGTTACTTTGATCCTAATATGCTTCCTGTCTCTTGCTGGTGTGATATGTGACTGTGCTCATTATGTTTTGCAGAAAGGCGTGTACACTGGAACACAGCCAGAAGTTTGAGAGGCTGTTTGAGAAGTGGGAAGGCGAAATACAGATCACTAAGCAGCAGGAAGAAACTCTTATAGTCGGTACCCAGTAAACTTTCTCAGTAATCCGTGGCACCCTAGGTCTCATGTAGGGAGAACTGGAGAGCGTGGCCACTTGTCATAGCGACAAGGAGTAAGCTCGCTCCCATCACCTATTGTTGACTATGTGTTTTGCTTTGACCACCGTAAAGTAGAGAAGTGTGTTGTCGTTGTGGTTGTTGTTGTCAGGGGCAGTTGCGTCAGTTCCCACTCAAAGCGATCCTGTGTACAACAGAAGGAAGCACTGCCTGGCCCTGACCCTCCTCAAAATCCTTATGTTGCAAAGTTTTACACCCTTGCACTGCCTTGAACTTGAACAAGTTCACTTCGGTTCTTGGTGACCCCATGTGTGTCAGAGTAGAACTGTAACCCATGAAATTTGCCATGTCTGGGTATTTTTTTCTTTAGCATGTTGGTTTCTCGGTGTTTCTTCCAAGGCATAGTTTGGAGGATCTGAATGCTCAGCCTCTTATTTTGCAAACACCCATATTATCTGAGAGTCCTCTGTTCTCCATAGGTGGATGGCATCATGTAGAGAATATGTTGATTTCAATGAAGGACGTCAGGGGAGGGTGATTTCGGGCCCAGACAAGTGGGCAGGGCACATGTTGCTCACACAGTGCCTTCTCAACTATGTTTTTGTCTCTAATTAGGTACTTTCCCCATGGGAAAGGAAGCAGCTTCCTTACAATCCTACACTTGTGAGTGGTTGTACAGCCCCAGTGGTCTGACACAATATTACTCAATGCCAGTCAGGGGAACTCTCTCTGTTCTAGCTTGGATCGCTGCCTCCTCCCTAAACCAGGCCACATGGTCAGGGCTTGCTTTCCTCTTAGTGGGCAAGCCTGAGACAACAGCCCATCCCTGGGCATCCTGGAATGAGCCCAGACTCATCAGGTACTGGAAGATCTACAGCTCCATGGACTCCTGGCTCATTTATCCTTCGATTTCCCTGGTAATGTTATCATACAGTTCGGCACCTGGCAAGAGACACTATTGCTCAAAGCAACATATCAGGGTTTGGTCCATCAGTTCCATTTGGGGAATGATAAACTGAAGGTCGTGTGCAACACACGGCCTTTTCACTCCTGTAAAGAGCCGCTAGCTCAGAAACCCACAGAGGGATTTACACCCTGTCTGTTGGGTTGCTCTCAGTTGGAATCAACTTGACAGCCATTGATGGAGGTTTTCCGTGAAATCTCCAAGGGGACACGTTGAGTGGAACACTGCACACGAGGGCTGTAATCAGCAGAGAGGATTCTGGAAGGAAGATACAAGGCTAGGAATGATCAGCAGCGGGAGGGTATTCCCTGCATGAGACTGGTTGAGCTTACCCACGGAAGGACTGTGAATGTGAAAGGGAAGTATGGAGGCTGAGTGAGCCCTGGGGTTCAGTAATGCCTGCATAGTGTGCCTGCAGGAGGCAGTGAGCCAGTGAAGGAGGTGTGAGTGTGTCTTCGAATGCAAACAGATATTGAGTTGATTCTGACTCACAGAACAACTTATGAAGTTATACATCTTTATGGGAGAAGGAAACCTCATAGTTTCCCCCAAGGAGCAGCGGGTGGTTTTGAACTGCAGATTCTATTGTACACAGCCTGAAACTTAACCATTAGTGCTCCTTTCAGTGACCTAATAGATAGAGGAAAATTATACCACAGGTAAAAGTGTCAGGTGACCAAACCCCTTTACCAAGAAGAGAGGAGAAACTCAGTCATCTGCTTTTGTTAAGCCAGTAATATGGTGGATGTGGCAACATAGACTCTCTTGGTTTCCTTAATGGATGTGGCCTGGTGGAATGATGGTTGAAAAAGCCATACTTCTAATAGAACATGGTCCACTGATAGAGCAAGCCATGGAGCGCTAGTTGGAAAGAATAGGAGGGCATGCTGCTTATCGTTATCAATTGGAACAGTAAGGATATATCTGTCTAAATGGAGGATTTCTTGTGTAGAGGGCCACAATGGCTGTACATGTTCTTTGCAATGAATGGGTTCCACTGAGATGGACGAGAGGCTGTCTTTAGCAAGCGTGGAGTGTGTGTTCATGAGAAGAGGATGGACGGTAGACTATATCTATGATGAGGGAGGTGGGAAATGGTGAGGGGGGGACTGGGCGGGTCTCTTTGGTTTGTTTCTCTGTAGGAATATGAGCTCAGTGACCAGCTAAGTGTAAAGCTAGTGGAGGAGAAACTAGTTGCCTTGGAGGAATGAGATGTAGGCATGGAATCAACTCCGTAGGGTGGGGCAGTGTGTGACTTTAGAACAGTGATTCTCAGCCTTCCTAATGCTGAGACCTTTTAATAGAGTTCCTCATGATGTGGTGACACCCCCCCCCAACCATGAAATTATTTTTGTTGCTACTTCATAATTGCAATTTTGCTAATGTTGCAAATCAGGCGACCCCTGTGAAAGGATCATTCGACTTCCAAAGGATCATAACCCACAGGTTGAGAGCCTCTGGCTAGAAAATGCAATAACCAAGAAGGACTGAGGGCCTAATTTAAATAGCTGGTCATATTTTCAAGAATTTAAAGCGAGTACAGGCTCCAAAATCCATGTGTAGGGGCCCTGCAGAATTTTAAGTTCTCAGAGAATGCCTAATGCTCATTGACCTAGGATGGTTAGCATCCCTTGTATCCTATTGAGAGTATTTCAAAGTGGATGTTAGCAACTCGACTTAGGTTTGAATGTCACTCCTTTTTCATTTGGTCTTGACCCAACGTGAATCTATTCTGCATTTTTAATAGTCTCTGCTTTCTTTTTTATTTCATGTTTTGCCTGATTTATATGGTCATTATTGTTGGGTCTTAGTTTGTTATTTGGCCATGTTTTGTGTTTATCTGTATGAGGAAACTTCGGTGGGTGGATTTTTGAAGACACATTGACTTGATGATTGCCTGGGGGCATGGAAAAGGAGGGTGTGGAAAATGGGGGTCTGCATCAATGAGTATCAGAGGGAGGAAGAGGTTCCAAATTAGCTGTGACAATCAATCCTGCTTGCCCAGAAATCCTTGATAACATTGAACTTAAGAATAACCTGATATGTTAATCAGAGCTCAATGAAATAAAAACTAAGTGAGACCCCTCACCATGGTTTGGGCCAAGCACTTGGAGAACTGGCTTCCCAGACTTGGAGTTTATACAATCGTGTGTATAAATCGTGTGTGCCAGTGGAAAAAAAAAAAGTAAGATACATATGCAAAAGTGAATCCGTAAGAGTAGTGATTGATCATGGGATTTCAGATGGGACAGAGGGAATATAACAGGAAGGGCAGGAGGGTAGAGATGAGGTGCAATAAAAATAGTGGGCTCATTGGAGGGTAGGACTTAGTAAAACAAAAGAGGGGGCAGCAGTTGAATAGTGGGTTCAATGGAGAAGCCTAACACTACAATGGTCAAGCATCTCTTTTCTAAACGATACTCTTTGTGATCCCATTTTGCTTCTCCTACTTGGCAGTCAATTGCGTAGCAGGCCTCCGTTTCCTTCTCAATGGAAGGAGGATAAGAATACTTACCTATTAGGATTTCTTTGACAAGCAGATGCCTCCTTATCTAGAAAACTTTCTTCCAGTGGTTCCAAAGAGCATTGGACACTACATGACTTGTGATTCTGAACATTATGTGGAGATCATGGACATTTAAGAAAACCTTAGGCGCAACTGTGTGAGTGAGCAGAAAATTGGGGAGAGGACAAAATCAAGAATGAGAAGAGGTCAAGAACATGAACACCTAAGTGTATTGTAACGGTCTCTCGGTGAATTAAGATCACCATACATCAGATATACTTCCGCTATTATTAAGAATAAAAATGTCCTACTCAGCAATTGGTGGGTAGGCTCATTTTGTTTTGTATTCTTGGCCTACACAAATGATCTATATTTGGTCTAAATAAAGGTTAAACTACAAATAATTTTAAAATGCTGAGATTAAAACTGTTCCCTTTCAACATAAGGTAGAGTTTGCTTATGACAATGTCGAAATCTGCATAATTTATGCTGTAATATTTCTCTTCCATATCTTTAGCTTTTGTTTGAACAGCAAATGTCCATGCTTCAAACACTTAGACTTCATCAGCAGATGCGACTGGCAAAAATTAATAAGATGTGCCTGGAATTCATTAAGGTTTGTTTTATTCATTAACAGAATACATTGTTATAAAACTGGATTGTGTCTTAACAGCAAAAGGGCCTGATTTATTTTTGAGACAGATATCAAGCTTTGTGGCACCATCCCTTTGGAATTGCTTCCGATTTCACTAACGTGCTTAGATGTATGTTTTTACTTTTACAATTCATTAAGGTGTTAATTTGGCTAATTTTAAAATAGGAAGTAACACCTTGGAAACTTCACTCCTTAAGGTACATGTCATGCATAAAATCATTGATTTTTACCAGTTCTCTGTCCAACACCATGCCACCTCTTTTAGTAGAAGAGCAGCAATGTATACTTGGAAATAATGTTCACAAGTGTAATGGATGGACACATTTCATTTTCAGGCGTTCTTTTCCTTTACAACTATTATAAGCATTAAAGGTGGCTTCATATGAAAATGGTAGTCATGCAAGATGATTCTGATAGGATGAAAGTGCAAGCAGGGATGAACGTCTGTGAGTTCAGAGTCAGCCATTCTCCTGTTGGCACCTAAGAAGATACATTTCCTGCTTCTATGCCTCTTGTTTAGGAGTCACTGCAGTCCCAATTTTAGTCGGGGGATTTTTCCTAGGGAACCTGATCAAACACGTGACAGAATGTCCCCCTTCTAGACTCACTGGAATGTTGAAACAAATGGATAGAAAAGATGTGATAAACATTCTGCAATAAAATATATACATCGATGTGTACACACAATGTGTATATAACCAAAGAGTTCCTTGTGGAGGGATTGGACAGAGAGAACTTGTTGCTTTGGTCACATACTCCCTGAGAACCAGTGAATCATGTGGGTGAATGTTGAATAAAGTTCCAAAACTGGTTTCTGTGAAATGTAGCCACACAGGGCAGGAACCTCTGTTTATCTTGAACTCTTCCTTTCCCCCTATCACCCCATCTAGTGTTCATGATTAGGCCTTGGGGTTTTCACCTTGGCTCTGGCTCTTTCTTCTCTTTCCTTCTTTTAATTCCCACTACTGCTGCCCCCTTCAGGACCTCCGCAGTCCCTCCCCTCCTGTGAGTCTTTATCTGGTTTCTGGCTTCTCTGGCACATCGTTCATAGGCCTGCATGCATCCTCCTGAAACATTTCCTTTCTTTCCCGAGAAAATCTCAGTAGCACCCTGTTCAGAAATCCTATGTGCTCAAGCTCCTCAAATTAAATGACATCCTGCCTATTGGTTATTTCCTGCTTTCTTTCATGTCACTCACCTCTTTAGTCATTTAAGAAAAAAATGTTTTCTAAAAATGTGCAAGCATTTCTTGCTAATTTGTTGGGGTTTTACATATCAGATCCTGTTTTCTTCCTCCCTTTTGACAAGGTTTCTTAGTCCTGTCAATGGTTCGGCTGATTCCACACTGCCCTCTTATAGCATGTTATCTTCCCCTTCACCAAAGTTAGCACCTGTCTATTCTTTAGTCTGTTACCTCTATTTTCCTTTACACCACTGGGAATCATCACAATCTGTTGGCAGAAAATCTTTTCTTGATTGTTTTCCAAACAGACACTCTGAAACTCCCATATAAACACATCAACTGTGCCTCCAGATCTATTTGTGCTCCTGTGGTTTTTTTTCTTTCTGCTTGAATAAGGATTACAGAGTGGGTTATTCATGTCATCTGCTGCACTTCACGTGGGACTCTTTACCTACTAGGCCCATGATAACATCTTTTAGATGCAGAGTAAAGAGCTTTTGTTGATTTATAAATTATGTGGGGCATTATATTTCACATCATTTTTGTGCTCAATAGCTAAAACAAATAATCACATGACCCATGGCATGTGATGTTCCTCTCCCCCCTTTAATAGACTGATAGACATATGCCATGCATGTTTCAGTAGTCTGAATACATTAAAAGTAGCTGTACAGTCATCACCACAATCAATTGTAGAACTTTTCTGTTTTGTACTCATTCTCATTAGCTTTCTTCTCTTAATCCATAGAAATATTAATAATATACTGTCTTTATACATTTGCCTATCCTGGAATTCAAAGAAAGAAAAGCACATCAATTACCACCACCAGCAAAATCTAAGTCCAAAAGAAAGTAGTAAAAAACAGAACAAATGAGGACTGTTTCAAAAGGAAGGTTAATTCATAGTGTTAACATTTAACCTGTCTCTATGTACATTAGTTCATTTTCTGTCTGAGGGCAGACCTTTTCACAGCCCTAGTCAATGGTAAGAGGCAATATAATGGAGGATTAATCCCCATGGGTTCTGTGAAATTGGACTTTGTGCTTTCATGGTCTTCCACTGCATGGGGAGTGTAGATATTGAAAACCCTTTTATTTTTCATAACTTAAAGAGATTATATGAATGATGATATTTTCTCTAATGAAGCCATGATCATAATAAGTGCATTTATTACCTGGGCTTCAGAAACTCAGTTGAGAATTTCAAGTCTATGAAATGTATTGCAATATAGGACTTCAATCTTTTTCTTTCTCCATCTTGTCATGATCACTAAACTTATACATTATTTTAAATAATTTGTATCACTGTGGAATCTTCTATACTAATCTGTAACTGTGTGACTTCTGTTTAATTTGACTTGTGAGTGACATATGGGTCTAAGTGTATTACTTGGAATGTTTTTATTTGGAATAAACAGTGAGTGCCATGTGAAAGTTTGAAGGTTTTATCTTTGAAATGCCCCTGTCAGATGTTAGAGTCTGAGATACAAAGGGGAGACTTCTGACAGAATCTGGCCTTTTTGTTTTAGATGACCAAAGAATTAGAGGAGACTCAGGCAAATGATTATTCTAATCCACAAAGTAAGGTGAGACGAGAACTGGATGCTATACAACAAAAACTTTTACTGAAAACTGTAAGTAGTACATAATTAAATTTGAAAACTACGAATTGATTATTTATATCCTAGAGGTATAAAATGTGTCAAATGACAAAACCAATATTTCATTTCTTCTTTCATATAACAGCACTTGGAAGAGGTAGCCCGTATTCGAAAGTCTATTGACTCCATCTTCAATGAATGACTCCCTCTCGAACGGACTAGAATCAAAGAAGCAAGGCACAATTCTAACAGTAGTAGCATTAAGCCAAGTGACAGTAGTTAAACCTATTTCCCTATTGTGAAGGACAAGAATCCCTTTCTGTTAACCCCTAAATCTAATCTGGGATTCTTGTGACAGGACCTGCATAGTTGTGTGTATGCGTTTGTAGTTTTATCCCATGAATAGTAATTGCATGGTGATTTTTCTCCCTGATTCTGTTAATTCACCTTTACCAGTAAAGATGATTGAATTTTGGGTTGGAACGTTAGTGAATCTGTGTAAGTCCCCAAAGGGACAAGTATAGAAGTTTATCGTTGTTTTTGGTGATGCAAATTAAAATAAAGAATGGTTCCACATCTGTTTTATATGTACTTCCTTTGGAATAGATGCACTATGTTCTATCTCAAACGCACTGCCATCGAGTCAATTCTGACTCATAGTAGTGGTAAACCTGGTCTTTCTTCACATATATATATATATATATACATACATATATATATATATATACACAACTGTACATTAAGAAAACATCCCAACCCAGTGCAGTTCAAAGACATAAGCCTGATATTAGCCCATATTTTGATACCAGTCTATAAGTCTTCCTCAGACTCAAGAAATGCATGCAATGATGCCGAATGCAAGACGATCACAAGGCAGATGGGTAGAATGTCTCAGGATCCAGTGGTGGTATTTTGAGATGGTGTCTCGAAATTTGAACACAAATCACTAAATTATGCCATTTAGTCAAAGGATGGTATAACTTAGGTTCTAAACAAATTATGATAGGGATAACTCTGTTTTCTGAGGCAGAAACTGTTTCCATACATACACATGTACACACAGCAAAAGTCCACATTTCAAACCCCAACCAACAACTGTCTGGTGAAAATATTAAATTACACAGCACCTCCACCTGCACTTGTATCTGTGAGTCACAGTGCAGTCCTCTTGAAATGTTCAGGGCAATTTTCTAATTGAAGAGATGGAGACACAGAGGCCCTAACCAGTCCTAGACTAAAGGCCAAAATTAGAAAGTAACAGGTCCCCAGACTTTGGACTTCACATTGCCTCAACATTTCCATAGAAAGAACATCAGGTCACTTTCCGATAACCTACCCATCCTATTATATTCCTTGCTCTTTTGAGATTACATTTAAGAAGGTGAAATATCAGGACTAAACACCTTTGTTGAAGGGAAATATACCCAATAACAAAACAACTGAGATGGTTACAAAATTAAGAAGGTGGGACAAAGATAACTCTTCTCAGTTGTACTTTATTCACATCATACAATTCAATAATTCAATCATAATAAGAATTGTAGAAACATGATCATGATCAATTATAGGATGCTTTCTTCTTCCTAGTACTCATTGTTGTTCATAAAATTATTTTTTTTTTACATTGGAGTGAACCTATACGGAAAGAAAACATTTCAAAATCCAAACATGTATAATTTGGAGTCATTGCTTAACCCCCTTGTGTTGTTCAACCATCTTTGATATTCTTGTACAAATTATTTTGCCACCATTAATATAAACTCATGGACTCCTAAGCAGGAACTTTCCTCCTTCACCTGTGGTAACCATTGGTCAACAGTGGTTGCCTTTGTCTATTGTTTACTAGTTTTCTTTTAAAAAAATAATTTTATTGGGGGCTCTTACAGCTCTTATAACATTCAATGCACCATTTGCATTTGGCATATTTGTACACATGTTGTCATACTCATTTCCAAATATCTTCTACTTGAGCCCTTGGTATAAGCTCTTCTTTTCCCCTCCCTTTTTTATGAATCATTTTATTGGTGACTCATACATCTCCCCTCATGATCCATACATACATCAATTGTATGCAGGAACATTTACATACGTGTTGCCATCATCACTCTCAAAACATTGTCCCTCCACTTAGGTCCCCTGTACTAGCTCCCCATATTTTCCTCCCCACTTCCCTTCCCTCTTGAACCCTTAAAATTTTACAAATAGTTATTACTTTTTCATATCGTACACTGTCCAGTGTGTCCCCTTACTTACTTCCCTGTTGTCATTGATGTAATATTCACATCATACATTACCATAATTGAATCACTTTTTAAAGAGTGGTATAAACACAGTCAGTTCTATTTCTCCTCTCCTCCTCCCCACTTCCAAACCCTCATTGTCTCTGGGTACACAATATATCTGTATTGTCTCTGGGCATCCACTCCTGTGCTTCACCAACTGGAAAACCCAATAGAAACAAACAAAAACTAACCGAGGAGAAAATGAAATTAATATAAACATAAAATAAAAATCAAGAGTAAGAAAAAATCGACCACTGTCACTATTTAAGAGGCCAGAGAAGAAATTTTTGTCATGGAACAAGCAAAAATATATGAATCTAGGGCAAATTCAGGATGGATCCAAAAACAAAATGACCAAGTAGCATATTATAGACCATGGTTTGATTCACTGTAATCAGATTTATGATCATCTCAATGTGCTAATAAAGCTTTGTGCCCCCCTGTCCAGCAGCTTGAGGGGATCTGGCAGAGAGTCAGTCTGACTAGATACTCTAAAGATGGATTTAGGGATACCAGTGTCCTCCAGAACCTTCTACATTTTGAGTGCTCACAATTTAAACTCTGATGCTTTTCCGTTCATCATAATTGGATTTTGGTATCTTCGTCATTTGATTATATAGGCTGGTGTGCTTCTTCAGTATCGATGTAAGTTGCCTTCTCACCTAGATGGCTCCTTGTTTTTAGAGAGGCCTCTAAGTTCTCTGACATTATTCCAATTGATGGAAGGGCTCTATCTGCCTTCCTCATCACACTGTCACACCTTTATATTCAGAGATCTCTTCATGAAAGCAAGTATGGAACAGGACCATGTGACAAGAATTACGTGTTCTTGGATTGGGGCTACAATCAAGTGGGATCCCAAATTCACTTGCTTGTCTACTGGGTATGGATGACTAATTACATGGATGGTCATATTTTGACATAAACAAAACCCAACAAGAGCATTAAAACAAAACAAGTTGTAGAAAAGCAAAATTGAGAAAAAGAAGAAAGAAAGAAAAAGAAAACATTCGAGAAATAATATAAATCACCTCACTTGGGCATAAGACAATTACATTGACAGCATCAGTAGTTTGTCCAATGACAGAGAATTTAAGATACTGTTGAAATGAGTTTATGCCAGTGTACTGCAACTGCAAGTCAAACATGAGTTGTTTTGTACAGATTGATTTCTAAATTGATGGTGTTCTGTTGACAGTAAGCATGGGTGTTTGGTCTAGGGGAAGTTTTCCAATATTCCTTAGAAGTGCATGTGGCAGTCATGTGCTTATGTTAATTTCATGATTGAGATGTAGGAATGGAGTCTAGACTATTAATCTGGAGATAGCGATTGAGTAGCCAATGAGGCCTCCGTGTGGGCATGACTTTCTCCTGATACGTCTGGGAAATCTCACGATATTCCCCTCATGAAGATGAGAAGGTATCTCCCCAGTTGTTGGGAGTTAGTCTCAGAGACGATGAATAACGGACAAAACAAGATGGCAGCGTCTGAGGAGCTGGAAGAGAAGCCACACGGTTTTGCCCTGATGGAGCCAGACCTCTGAAACTGGAGCGGACACGCAGGGACCCCTGCCAGCGATGAGTTGCTTCTGCCACCACTGGATGCTGTTGATAAACCCTGAGCCCTGGAAGCAAGGAGCCATGGGGAGACCCCTGCCAGTGCTGGGATTCTTCATCCACTGACCTGTGACTTCGTGAGTTGGAAGGAGACTTTATGGACTAGTATCAGGCATATGGGCTAATATCGGACTTATGACTTTGAACTGGACAGGATTAGGATGCTTTCTCAGTGTTCCATTCCTTTTGTATATAAATCATTCCCTTATATCCATATGTGTGTCTATAAATTTGTTCCTCCCTTCTTGGAGATCATGACCATCTGAAAATAGTGATGTATATTCCAGGAGCGTGGCAAAGCAGGGCTTGAAGGAACCTCAACTCAGAGCAACAGAGTCCATGGATTAGGTGTTCCACGGTAGTGAAGCATGGAGATCGAGGCCCAGGACACACAAGGCAGCCGGCTGGTCCAAAAATACAAGAGCAAGAGACCAGGCTGGGGCTCGCAGAACCATTCATATTTCTGCCCTTCAATCGATCTCACGTATTCATTGGCCATGTGGTCATTAAAAAAAAAAAAACCTCCTTATCTTCTTTGCCCATGTTGGCCTAACAAAAACTACCTATTACAATCCACCCCTTGCCAATTTGGCCCCTGAACACAATTCTTCAGCCATATATAATTCCCAAACGTCAATGAAATCAAACTTATACTTAACATCAAACATCTATCATACATATAAATGAGAGCACAATGAGTCCAATTGCAGCTGATATATCAGACATAAACAAAGAGAAGATATTCAATAAGCTCATATACAGGAAATACATGAAGAATCACAAACCTTGCTTTTGCAATTGATCATGTGGTCATAACTGATAGGTCGAACTGCATTCTTCTACTATCCATTCTGTATTACCATTGCCTCAGCAATCATCTCAGCTGGTTATGGTTTTTTGCCTGGTAAGGTGACCCAGACCTTCATTACTGAGGTGTCTAAGTCATGTCCTGTCATGATGGTGTTGCTACAATTTATCATTTACATTTATCACAGGGCATGGGAGTACAAAAAGTCGGCCTAGGGGTTCTCTTGTATTCCAGACTTATTCTTCTTTACCCCCTTTATGTAATACCAGCCCAATTTCTTCTTGATAATTAGGGTCAGTCACACCACTCAGTACCGTGACACCCTTCCTGATTTGTTGATCCAAAGAAGAGTTGGCTTAATTGGTTTGACTTTTTGTTTTTAATGAATAGTGTGGTGGTTGGTTCAATCTTCAGTTCTTGAAATACTTTTTTTGAATCTAATTATATGGGTGGGTGCTGTAAAGGGGAGCTGTTTCCATGGAGTTCAAGAAAGAAGTGAAAGTTTTTAAACTGATGTGGATGAAATTGTATAATACTGCTTGATGTCACTGAAATATGACATGATAAGATTTCTGTATTAGCTCCAAGAAAATAAGTTAATCGTGGTGATCTATTTTTCAGCAACTTCCCCTACTCATATGTTTGCCACTTTCATCTACTACTTTTAGAATTATTATAGCATTAGCCATATAGCTACTAAATGATTTTAAGCAAATCATTTAATTGGGGGTTCATACAACTCTTCTTACCAACCATCGTGTCAAGCACATTTGTGCATTTGTTGCCATCATCATTCTCAAAGCATTTTTCTTCTTGAGCTCTTGCTATCAGCTCATTTCCCCCTACCTCCCTGCTCTCCCAACGAACACTTGATAATTTTTACATTATTATTTTGTCATGTCTTACACTGTCTGACATCTCCCTTCACCCACTTTTCTGTTGTCAGTCCCCCAGGGAGGGTGTTACATATAGATCCTCATGATTTGTTCCCCTTTTCTGCCCCACCTTACCCTCCTGGTATTGCTACTCTCATTGTTGGTCCTGAGTGGCTCATCTTCCCTTTTTAATTTTGAGGGAGGTGTTTGTGGGTGTGTTTCCAGTTCTTATCTGTACCAGTGTACATCTTCTGGGATTTACCTTTTATTGGTAAAGTTTTCTTGCCAGATTCCTGGAAACCTTCATGTACAGAATATAAGAAAGCCATTTTAGGCTAGTTTGCATATCACTGCTTGCAGGTACTGTTTTTCTTATTTTTTCTGGAGTCCCATTGCATTCTACATTGACCTTTGAGTGACCCTTTTAAAGATGAGTAGGTAATGACTTCTTTATTAATTTTCTGATAAATGATATGACAGTTGGTTTACATACACAGCTCTCAAAGCCCCTCTAGTTTTCTAAATAATATATTTGGGTCAGATTATCAAAATTAAGTGCTCCTCTTTAGATATGCCATTCTTTCTCTTTAGTTCATAAAAATTACTTGCCCTTGGGGCTGAGCCCCGGTGGTGTCATGGTTGAGTGCAGGACTTTGGCCTACTGGTTTGGCAGTTCAAATCTATCAGCAGCTCTCCAGGAACAAGGTTGGGCCTCTCACTCCCACCAGAGGGCAGTGATGCCCCAAACAAAGCAAAACAAAACAAAATTATTTGCCATCTTGATGGAATAATTCCAAGTCATAATAAGTCTAAAATCTCTCACATGGTGGCTAGATCCTGCCCCCAATTTCTCAGGTCAGCCACTGTCTGCAGTGGTGAGTTAAACTGCAATTTGGAGCCCTTGTTCTGTCTGTACCCACTGTGATCCCAAGACCCCTTATACTTCCCAGGCACTGATTTCAGTCCATTCAGGATCACAGTGGATTTGTAGAAAGGACACAATTGCCCCCATTCCAAGAATTTCCAAGGTTTTAAACCTTCCCTTGAGGGGCTACCCCCTTTCATCTTTTCCTGTATTCTCACTTCAGAGTTTTCCATTAGTTTCCATGCTCATAAGGCTACCCAGGCTTTATTGAAGTACTCACTCCTCTGTCCGATGTCTAAGTCTGGCTATAACAATGTCTCTGCAAGAAATAAGGAGAGAAACACCTCTCACTGGTATCCAGTCATTCTGAGTCTCCCTTTGGAGCAGAGGGTAATTGTCGCTGTGAGTTTCTTATGCTAGAGGGAACAGAAAGCCTCATCTTTCTCCCAAGAAGGGGTAGGTGGTTCAGATGAGTAAGCTTGGGGTTAGTAGCTTAAGGCATAACCCACTTTGACACCAGGACTCCATTTTATTGTCAACAGTGGGCTCTATCCCTGAAGTAGGGTAGACCATGCTGTCCTGGGTGTCTGCACAGTAGCTGTGGCAGCATCTATCACTGGGGAGCAGTCCTGGTGGCCCAGGCACTGCCGGTCAGTGGCTTGGGAGGATGTGACACTGGCTTCAGTAACTCCAGAGGACTTGGAGAGGTCTTTGGAGAGGTGCATTGAGGGGCCAGTTGTCGGATAACACCTCTGCACACAACTGGCTTCCTGTATTTCCTATATCTGTCATCTTTTGGAAGCAGATGGCCAAACCTTTCTTCTGAGGCACTGCTGGATTAATCTGAACTCCTTAACATGTTGTTAGGAGTCAAGTGCATAAGTGGTTTGCTCAATGGTGTGTGCCACTCAAGGACTTCCAGGGAGGGTCTCAGGGTCGGTCCTCTCTGTATTCTGGGAGCCCTGGTGGCACAGGTGGTTCCGCCTTGTGCTGCTAAACTGAAAGTCGCAGCCTGAATCCATCATCAGCTCTGCAGATACCTTGGTGCTGTTGGGCTTCCCAGGCTTGGCATCCAACATAAATGGCAACACAGGACTCCCCAGCAGCTTCCCACCCTTGTTGGGGTGGAGAAGGATTGAGACCTTGTGATCTGCTCACCTTGCGTTAGCCACCTGGGTTGCTAGAGAAACAAGCTCATGGATATTCATATGTGTACAAGAAAAATAATTACATACCAGCGGAATTGAATACTGAGAAAACATCCCAGTCAAGTCCAGATCAAGTCCGTATGTCTGATTTTAGCCCATATACCTGATACTAATCTATAAAGTCCTCTTCTGACTCAAAAAACGCATGTAATGAGAATGAATGCAGGGGGATCACTGGACTGAATGTGTGGCAGGTGGGGGGTGTCTTGTGGATCCAGGGGTGTTCTAAGCATCTCAGGGCTGGCACAGAGCTCCACATGCCTTGTCTGCAGTGCATCTCTCAGAGAGTAAACTGAAAGAGAGTGTCTTCCACCTCAAAGGAGGGAAATACAGGCATTCCCAGAATCCTCAGGGAAGACCATGCCTACACAGAGGCTCTATTGGCTAAATAATGATTGACAGGGTAGACTCCACCCCTTCTCTCATAATCTCAGATTGACAACAATTTATATAACTACCACACCCAACACGATCATATCTTAGGCAATCTTATAGCATCCCTGCCATCAAGTATACTGCAACCCAACTGCATATCAACTATATGAGGTTTCTGAGACTTAATCTTTATTGTAACAGAAAGCCTTCTCTTTGTTCTGTGGAGTGACAATTGGGTTTGAACCTCTAATCCTAGTGTTCTCAACCGAATGCCTAACACAAAGAGCCACCATGGATCCTTCGGGGCAATTTCTCTCCATGCTACAGGTTCACTGTGGCCCTCAATCACATGGAACAGGATCATCACCACCACACTCACATGGAATTTCAGCTCTAAGGAGTTGCCAGCTGTTTTTCAAGCATGTTTGCAGCATGTTAACCTTCTCTGAACCATGCAAGAAGTGTCCACAGGGCTGACTGAAAGAGTCTGTTACAGTACATCCCCAAGTGGGCGTGAGGAGCCCTGGGGGAGGGACTGAAAATCTCCCCTCCCTCCCTCAGGTCAGCTGATCCATCTGCATATGGGCCCTGCAGGAGAAAGAGCTGGAGCTCACTACAGGATAGTTTCCAAACCCAAACCGAACCCCCTGCCACCCAGACAGTTCCCATTCCTAGGGAGCCTGAAACTGGAACTGTGGAAGTAGAAAACTCTGCCTTTCTACCCTGGATTGGAGATGGTTTCCAACTGCTCATCTTGTCCTTATCATTCCAAGTCTCTAGGAATAGCTGCTGTGAGAGGGACACAGACTACAGTTCTCTGTCTTGTGAAACAGCTACTAAGTTTGAACAAAGGAAATGGGCTCACAGACACGATTTTAACCCCCTGTGCCACCAGGACTGGACGACAACTTAGAAATCCGCTATGTGGCTGCTCAACTCTGTCCCAAAGGGCTCCTACCATTTGGAAGTGAGTTGAAGGTATTGGGTTTGTGTTGAGATTGGAATCTTTCCAGGAACAGATCACCAGGTCTTTCTTCCGCTGTTCTGCTTTGCGGTAAGAAACCTGGATAGGGAGCAGGAGACCTGGACCTCACACCCTGCCCTCCTCAAAGGTGGGCAGGCAGCCCCGCCTCACACTTCTGTTGAGCTGCTAGTTGGAGTGCTTGTTCTGTACACTTAGCCCCAGTGAACTTCCATTCAGTACAACCACTCATGGCATTTCAGGGGAGATCGACTCACATGAGAACAGGCAGAACGGCACCATAGGGATTCCATGGCTATAATTCACCCTGGAAACAGCTGGCCACCCCTCTCTGAGTGCACAAATAAATCCCACCCACCATACCTGTAAATGCTGAGAACACAAACAGGGCCCTCTAACCCAGAGACTTTTAGAAAACTTGACAGCAGACATCCCATCTGAGGAAGTTGGGTCAGGGATTCACCTCCTGGGGCAGCCTCTATGACACTGGCTTTCCCAGTTTGCCCGAACCTCTAGATTTCACCTGGCTGAGTCTACAGGGAGATCTATACTTCCCAGGAACCAGTACCTTTCCTGAGAACATTTGAATTAATGGTTAAGGGCTCGGCTGATAACCTACATGTTGGCAGCAGGAACACACAGGGCAGACCTGGTGATCCACTGGAGTAAAAATAAAAACCCCAACCACTTTGTCCATTTGATTGTAACTCATAGTGACCCTGCATATGGTTTTGGGGACTGTAAACCTTGACAAGGTCAGGCAGGCTCTCCTTACCCAAGGAAGCAGCTGCTGGGTTTGAACTACTAACCTTTTCCTTAGAACAGAAGCCCTGACCCGGAAGAAACAGTGAGATCACTTTTACTTGGGCCACATATATACACACAAATATAAATGAAGTCCATTCCCTTCTGCCCCTGGAAACATTTGGGGAGAATATTTTTTCAAAGGCAATTTTATTACCCATGGGTATAGACTCAAGGTGAGCAAAGTGTTTCAGAGCAGAACTGCCCAGTGATGAGTATATGTTTTGTGCTGAAACAGTTCTCCATAGGACTTGGAATAGCTTCAGGGTTGTTTGGTAAATTTGAACATTTGGAAGTAGACAGTATTCTTCTGAGGCAGATCTGGGTGACATTGAACTGCCAGTATTTGGGTAGCAGTCAAGTGCACAGTCACGTGCTGGGTTTTGTGTCTCCCAGGGCCAACTGGGAGGATACTCACCTTCCACAAGGACATGGCCTACTGCCTGAATGGTAGGTGGTGGGTTTACTTGGGGAGCTGCTCCAGACATCTCCCACCTAGCCCTTCTGGTCCCAAAGAGGAAGTGTGAATCCGTGTAAATGCTGTGATTTCCCAACTGGAAAGCAAGACCAAACCTTGAAGAGAGATTTGCACTGGATTTGTGACTCTGTGTGGCTATCTTCTCACTTTTTAAGGGTTAAAAGTAGATGTTCTGATGTAGAGATATATTTGTGAAAGACTTTAATAATTATGGTGTAGTTAAAATTCTTTTTTTAAAATTCATTTTATTTATTTATTTATTTATTTTTTGGTTTTGGGGGCATCACTGCTCTCCAGTGGTGGGAGTAGGAGTTTTATTTTATTTATTTATTTTTTTTGGTAAAATTCATTTTACTGGGGGCTCTTAGAGACAATATAATAATCCATAATCAATTCTATCAAGCAAAGTTATGCAAATGTTACCATCATCATTTTCAAAACAATTTTTTCTACTTGACCTCTTTGATATAAACTCTTTGTTATTCCTTTTCCACACCACCCTACCACCCTTGTGAAACCAGAGTGCATCCCTTCATCCAAATTTCTGCTATTCTTTCCCGTCGAGGTGTGTAATAAACCCATTATTGATGTCAGTCTCTGTGGGAGGAAGATAAGACCCTTCCACAAATATCTACTCCCAAATATTAAGCAAATATGAGTAACTATTTGCCAGCACTTGGTGGGACTTCAGAAGCTTAGCTATTCTCCCTGAATGTTCCAGCCTGCCAGACCTCTGACTGCAGGACCCATCCCCTGCTGTTACATCACAATAGATTGCCTCTCCCTGAAGACTGTTAACCACCAGTCTAGTTCCCATAGGCAGAGTTCACACCCTACTATAAATGATCTCTGAAGAGCGAGAGAACTAGTAAAACCTGTTCAGTCACATCCAAGAGTATGGAATCTGCTCTTGTCACATGGGAATTCTAAGACCTCCCTTTCCTATTACATGTATGCCCCTAGAGAATTCCCCTCATCATTTCATTACGTATAGCATAACTCTTTCTTGTATCTTATGTCCTTACCTTCAATTAGGGGCTTGCAAAAGATACAGAAGTCTTGGTAAGAATGAAGGAGCTCTCTCACCCACTCTCTTGGCCGCCTCTTCTCCCCCAACTCCTCTCCCTCTCCTCCCTGGCCCCGTCCTCCTCTCTCCCTCATTTTTTCTTGCTCCATGTGGACCACAAAGCATGGCTGAGGTGAGCATGTTACCATGAAATGTGTCTGACTCCATTATTTCTCCCTCTCATATTTTCTATGACTTTACTATAGTCTTTAATTATCGCTATGTAAATGCTCCTATTGAACCCATGATGATGTGTTTGAGGCTGGTTACTCTGACAAGTACCCCCTTCTGCACTTTCCTCACACACTTTCCCTACCCTCATGGAATTGTTACTCCCATTACTATTTCCAAAAGGGTTGCCTATCCTCTACCCCATGGGTTGAAAGCTCTAATCTGTACCAATGGCCATATACTGATCTATCAGGATATGGGAGGTGGAACTGCTCACGGGATAAGGAGGAGAGGAATGTTGTGTGTCCAGTCAGAGCATTGGTGGAGTGTGAATGAGTCATTCATTCTTTGTATCTTTCTGTGAGGGAATGTTCAAATATCAACAGATGGCTTTGGGTATCCACTCTGTCACCTCTCCTTCACTTTGATATAATTGATGCTTTTGAAAATTTAACACCTGATTCTATCAACACTTCATGATCACGCAGGCTGGGGTGCTTCCTCCAGGTGGGCCGTGTTGCTTCCCAACTTGATGGCCGCTGGTTTAGCTTCTAGCCTTTAAGATCCCAGACTCTATCATTTTATAGCTTTCTTCACCACATTTGCTTTCGCACCCGTCTTATATATTTGTTTGTCAACTTGGGGAACAAATTCAAGGACTTAGACTTTAAAAATGAAAGAGCTGCCCAGTACTGACAGCTCCCGGACCCCAGCTTGTGGGGCCACACTGCCAGCTCTGTGAGCTCAGAGTCCCAGATGCTGCAGAATCACACTTGCTCACAGATAGGACCTCTGTGGGATGCCTGCAGAGTCGCCCATTCCCCAACTCTGAATGTTCCCCTCATCCTGGATCTCTCTCCTGTCTGGTTTCTTGTGTTGGACATCCATTGATCCTCACTGTCATGGACTCATTGCAACCCCTCATTTAACTCTTTATGGGAGTAGAATGCACTGTCTTTCTCAAGTCCAGCTGCTTGCAGTTTTGCAGTGCTGACCATGGGGCTCCTAGCCCAGCACTTAACCACTATGCCACCAGAACAGCTACCTACATTCACTGTCGTTGCTGGGCTATATTCCTTCTAGTTCTTTCCACCCTCAGTGAGGTCCATGGAAAGGCTTCACTTTGCACAGAGTCCTGAGCCGTCACCTTGAGCAGAGCAGACCCCTGGCCTTCTCCTGAGCCTCTCCTCAACTGCCTAACTTATAGCTGTGTTGATAGGAATTTCTAACCACTAATCTTTCACTAAGCATAGCAATGTGTTTACCATTATGTCATTGAACTATTTAAAAAAATCATTTTATAGGGGTCTCATCCAGCTCTTATCACAATCCACACATTATTCCTCTTTGTATCAAGCATATTTGTAGTTGAGTGGAAGACAATTGTCCCTAATTGTTAGTGGTTGTGACTTAACTGAAACAGATCACCCAATGTTTCTCCAACATTTCTCACTCTGTCCATCAAGTTCACTCTGGCATATCAGGACCGTCAGTAGAGTTCAACTCCAAATCTCTCAGGTAAAGGCCAGCATGTAATCACCGACCCTTACCAGGGTGAGGGTTATGATACAGTGAGACTGACAAAAGCCCCAACCCAAGGAAGCAAAGCCTAACTCAGAGAAGGAAAAAGCAGGGGCAAATATTGCATAGGACCATAGTGTATGGGGTGGCCCTGCCCTAACCTGAGGGTTGGTAGGTGTTAAACCCCACTGGAGGGCAGAAGGGAGGTATATGAAAAGGGGGTAATGGGACAAACCCCTCTAGACAGCACCAGGACGTCAACTCACAGTTTAACTGACCTGGGAGGTGGTTCCTACAGAGCAAGTGAGTGAGCGAGGCCCTGCGGCCTGTGTGGTGGCTGGGCAGGATGATCTGTGAGTGAGCACGTGTGCGCCTCTGCCCTATTTGGTGGCTGAGAGA
>PVJH01016670.1:0-49831 GCA_004026705.1 Nesogale talazaci
TCAGGGGGCACCAGGTTGGGTGTGACTTTCATTTACTCCAGTTGGATTATCCATGCCAACCACTCTCTGGAGGGTGGCGTGCAGGACGCATGTGAGATCGTTGTGAACAGTGCCAGAAAGAACACTGAGCAACCCAAAGCTTTTCTGGCTCAATCCTCACGTTCCCAACGTTTGCATTGCATTAGAGAGACATCCCTGATGTGCTCAGTAAATTAAATGGAAATCTATTTCTAGTCATGCATCTGCTATGCATTTTAATCGTGTTGGGCCTATCACTATGATGTTTCTGTGCCATAAATAGCATCAATTATCTATAAATGGTATCTGTTATATTTAGCTATTAAAGAATGCTCATTTTCAGGCTAAGGTGAGAATTTTGTGATACCAGAAGGATGGAGGGAGAGAATCTTTGTTTATTACAATCAGCGTTTTTGCATACATTCTCTACCTATCTTTTAATATACTTTAGGATTATTTTTATAAGTGTCTGATAAAATGGGCAAAGATGTATGAGGCACCAAACTAGGCAAGATCCTGAAGATTCGAGGTGCCAGAAATATAAGCAGAGACTTAGCCTTCAGTGTTAAGACATGCTGTAATCCAAGCTATAGGAATGCCAACAGAGAAGGCCACGATTACTTTCAAGAGCATGAGGCATCAAGTCAGTGCTCACTCATGTGGATTCTGTGCATGTCAGGGGAGGACTGGGTTCCCTTTGGGTATCAGTGACTGGTTTTTCAAACAAAGATTGCCAGGCCTTTCTTCTGAGGTGACTCTGGTCAAACTTGAACGTCCAGCCATTTAGTTAGCATTCACATGCACCAATTTCTCTTCTGGAGGAATCGAAAAAGACTTCACAGAAGCAATTTTATTTGAATTGGTTGCTTATCAGATGAGCAGGCAGAAAGAATAGAAGACAGAGAGGTAATGGATCAGGAATTGGTTGTGAAAATCTCCGTGATCAGAGAAAGAAAGATCCCATTATCTTTTCCACAAATGTTTTGAATCCTCTCCCGTATTTATTAAGTCAGTTTGGGGAGAGTGCCAATGCAGACATCAGCAAATCCAAATATGGATTTCACTCTCACTGCCATTCCGTCAGTTCGGAAGAATCGAGTGACTCTATCGATCACTGCCATCAAGTCAGTGCTCAGTCATAGCGACCCCTGTGGGGTTCCGAGACTACTGTTTGGAAGAAAAGTCAGTCTTTCTCCCATGGAACTGATGGTGGGTTTGAACCATTGACCATGCAGATTGCAGCCCAACCTGTAACCAGTATACCACCAGAGCTCCTATAGAACAGAGAATGGTGTCTGTGTGTTTCTATGGCAATAACTCATTAAGGGAGCAGAAAGCCCCCAATGAGAGGTTGGTGATTTTGAGCCACTGATCTTGTAACCCATTATAACCCAACATAACCCAACTCGTGACTCAGGATACCACCAGAGCACTTTCCTAACGAGTTATACAAAGAAATAAAACATTTTTTTTGGGGGGGGGCATCACTGCCCTCCGGTGGTGGGAGTAGGAGGCCCAGCCCCACTGCTGGAATTGAACCTCCATCCCAGTGGGCTGTAGTCCCGCGCACAACCACTACGCCACCGGGGCTCAGCCCTGAAATAAAACATTTTAAACTTCAAACTCAACTACCACGGGGTCCATCACAACTTATAGCTACCCTATAGGACAGAGTAGAAGCACCCCATGGATTTCTGAACCAGAGGCTGAACCCCTATATGGGAGTGGAAAGCCTCATCTTTCTCCCTCGGATGGGCTGGAGGTTTCAAACTGCTGAACCCAAGGTTAGAAGTCCCGTGTTTCATCTACTCTGTTACCAGGGCTCCTATGAGGTTACAGACAAAGCCGATGAGCATCTGGAGACACAAAACTGGACCCCGGGGGCAGCGCTCACAATCTCTAGCATGCCTCTGCCCTGCCTCCACTCTTGATCCTCCGTCACTCTCCTTGTGGCTGCGTTTGTGTGTGGAGTCATTACATGTTCACTCTCCACCACCCCTTTTCATTCATAAATACCTGTCGGAACTTTTTAGAGCCATAAATATCCGGTATTTTGCTCTAGGTCATGTTCTGAGTTGGGGATAATTTGCCAAACCTATCAAATTTCTAACATTTGACTACAGAACATACTAAAATATTTTAAAAGTAACTTCTCACTTGAATCTGAATTTAAATGTAATAAGAAATTTCTTTGAAATAAAAAAACAACAAATCACAGCTCCCCCCCAGCATTATGTTAATTTCAAAATCACCAATCTCTAGGAATTTAATGCTTTGTTTAACAAAGTAGAAACTATTTCAAGCACAAAGGTAATGCAAAAAGAGTAATCTTTCTGGGAATTTCATTAGCAATGACTTTTTGATTTCTTCAATGATGTTTTTTTCTTTGGTATTGCATACATGGACCCAAATATCCTACATTTTTCTGCTTTTAAAACATCATAAAACAACATGTCTAGTTTATAGTTTGACTTCTTTTTTTTTTTAGGCATCACTGCCCTCAGGTGGTGGGAGTAGGAGGCCCAGCCTTTGCTCCTGGGAGCCAGAATTAAACCTTCATCCCAGTGGGCCGCAGTCCCGCGCACAACCACTACACCACCGGGGCTCAGCCTAGTTTGACTTCTTGATACACACAATATGCTATATACCAAATGAACACATGCAAACTGTATACTGTTGTCATGTGCTCATTTAATGTTTTTTTTTAAAAGGTTCTGTTACATACCAGGCTAGGTTTAATGCTTTATGTTTATTTGTTTTGCTTGTCACACAACTTCTTTTGGCAAGATTCATGCGTAGACAGTCCTTTTTTTTTTTTCAATATTTAAAGAAAAAAAAGACAAGGTTTTCAAGTTGTTATGTTTTTGTAATGTTCAGATCATCTTTCTATATCTGAGGAGAGCATCAAGTTGTAAAATGTCAGACCAGGCTAGCTCTTCATTTGAAACAAGAATTTCAGGCATGCCAAAACCTCCATTCAAACCAGTTTTTCAGCTTATTCAACATTGTGGAATATTTGCTTTTGTGGAAATTGTGAAGCATTGCATTAAACTTTAGATCATTGTTTTGAAGGTGTTGTCCATAATGCTTAAGAAAGTAATGGATTCATTGTGGAATTTCCTCCTGTAAAACTATAATAACATAGATTTACCGTTTGCTACATATGCCTGTTAGAGGTTCCAGGAGCCGACCTGTGCATAGGTGGTTTGCAGATATCCAAGTTCATGGTGGTGGCCAAGGGCTGGGGAAGAAAAGCAGGTGTAATCAAGGCTACGCATAGCTTCCTTTTGGGAGAAGAAAATACTTTGGAATTAGGTAGACATGATAATTTTCCTAGTATGTAAACATACTAAAACCCCTTGAAGGGATCTTTTCTAAATGGTTTATTTTTAAATTAAATGAATTTTACTTAGTTTAGGGGGAGAAGAGAATAGTTGTGCTCTAACATACATCAGTTGTTATGCTTCTTTACTAATTTATCCTGGAGATATTATCAGATATCCAGTATCAAGTTAACAGCCCTCACGATCTAAAAATCCCACACCCCTATAAATATGCATTAAATAATTCCTGAACTGTCACCATTGCTTTAGCACCTGCTATTGCCTCTGCTCAAAGTTGGGTTCTAGGGCAATTTAACAACATTATGAATTCACAATACATTTAGACATTAAAGAAAAAACGCCCTGTGGTTTTCCCGTGTCCAAAGTATCACTCAAAGGTAAGTAAAAACAAAAACAAACAAAAAAGTCCAATGCAACTGGGGTGTCAGTTCATACCTGCATGGAGTAATGCATGGATTTAACATGTCAGTGATCAGTGGATGGCTGCAGACATATCCTCTCCAACATTGTCTCAAAATAAAGGTCCCATGGAAACAGTGGCTCCTGAGGGTACCTGCTGAGTTAGTTACATTTAAGGCAGAAGGGAAAGCTCAGAAAGTGATGAGTACTTCCACCCACCCCCCACCCCCCCATGACAAAGGCGTACTAAGGACAGGGTCATCATAGAAGCTTCTTAACATTAAGTTTTAAGAAAATGGGAAAGTGCATTGCTGAGGAAAAGACCAAGGATATTTGCCCAAGAATGTCTCTCTCTCATGCCCATGCACACCCGCTTGTTCTTCCAGGGGAGCAAGGACTGTCAGTAGGAAATCTTGCCCATCTCCCCTACAATCCTGATCTTATCCCTTCAGACGTTTTTCTGTTCCCCAAACTCAAGGAACATTTCAAAGGAACACAATCGAATTCCCTGAGGGGTGCCCCAGATGGTTTTTGGATGGGGTGTATCTCACACTGGAGGAAGGAGTGTTAGAGAAATGAAAGTGACACACCTTCAGAGGTGTGAACCTAGACAGAGCGTGTGGAGAAAAGCAACAGCTTCCCTTTTGGATGTTTAATAAAGGTGTTTATGATTTCCAGTAATACCTTTTCACGTACTCTCATGTTTATGTAAGATTTAACCAAATCAGTCTCAGTTTCCATTTGTGAGGGAAAAGAATAGATCTTCCATGCAGACATCTGTATGATTGCAATTCTTGATAGGAACCTTGTGTAAGCACTATGATTTTTCTGCTTCAGACAGCTGAGGTGGCACTAGCTAACCTCAAGAACAAATATGAAAATGAAAAAGCAATGGTGACAGAAACGATGACGAAACTTAGAAATGAATTGAAGGCTTTGAAAGAAGACGCAGCAACTTTCTCGTCCCTGAGAGCCATGTTTGCAACAAGGTAACGCTTTCTCCTTGCTGTGCTGTAGGGAGAGACTTTGAAACTCTTTAGGTCTTCCGGGTGGCTTGAGGGTTAGGATAAGAGGAAAATCCATGAGGCTGTGACACTGGCGAGTTGAAGAGAAAAAACGTTTGTGCTGTTGAGCCCTCTGGTGGACACACTTGATCAAGAAATTCTTTCACATGGAACCATCTTTCAGTTAGGAAAAAGATAGGGTGTGCCTGAAAACATTAGAGCTACAATAACAAAAAGCCTCTGATAAGGAAAGGAGTATACTTCAGACAGTGCTGAAGGTTACCAAAACGCATTATAGTTTTGGCAGTTTAACTATATATCCGTAAAATTTTCACAATGTATTACAGTTAAATACTAGTTGCTACTTATTACTATTCCCCTCATTAACTTCATCAAAAAGCCCTTTGATATTTAATTTTTAAACTTGAGGTCATTGGTAGCAGTGTATTGCTCTGAAGGGGTAAAAGCTTTCGATTTCCACTCTCGTGTCGCGAGGTTCGGTTCTCCACCATGAGGTTCAGTTTTCCACCATCACATTTCAGCGTCCCACCCTCCCCACACCTCAAATCCTTGCATCCTGCAAAATTAACAAAATTGTAGATATTCCTTTACTTGGAAAGCACTTTTTTTTTTTTTACGGCAGCTAGTCTTTTTTAAATTGTACTATTTTTTTTATCTTGAGCTTTACAGGGGTCCCCGAAATGTGTCCAGTTCTGTTTGTTTGGCGAGAAGAGGCAGGAGTTGAGTGTGTTTTGTGATTGACTCTCTTAGACTCGGCAAGGAGGCTACATGCCCAACTGCCTACAGGCATGTGGAGGGGCTGCAGGCTCCCAGAGTACAGTGGGGTTTGGGGAATAGAGCTTTACACTATACAGGATACAAAATTAGAATGAGGCACAATGTTTCCTTTTGGTTGAGAGAAGTCAGTTGAGGTTACATGCAAAAACAATACAATAAACGGTTTCTTTGAGAATAAGTTTAAAGCCATCACCTGATTTAGATAATATTTTCCATCATCTCCCCAAACAGTGCATTTTCAAGGACATTTGTTGCTTCCTGGAATGCCTCACTTCATAGTATTTTTAAAACACTGTTTTCCAAACAAGATAAATTCAGGATTTTGCCATTCCCTTCGAGTTTCACTCTGCTCGGCCTTTTCTTGTGGCATCCACAGCTCCCCTAAGCTCCTTGACTGCCAAGGTTAAAAATGAAAATGGAAAGATAGAGACCCACCTGGACCTCATATTGCTTCACTACAGAGCCTGTCTGCTTTTTTCTTTTCTTTTCTTTTTTCAAGGCATCACTGCCCTGGTGGTGGGAGTAGGAGGCCCAACCTTTGCTCCTGTGAGCGGGAATTGAACCTCCATCCCAGTGGGCTGCAGTCCCACGCACAACCACTACGCCACCGGGGCTCAGCCCTGTTTCTTTACAATGTCCTTGTCCGTTTAAATGCCCCAAGGCTTGTGCTCATAGCAGAGTGTGCACAGCCCATCTCTCGTCATTCTATAAAGCCATGAGTCATCTGGCCGTGAGGGAAGAGGACTTGTTAACTAACATCTTTGTAAATGAATAATAAAGGTAAATAAATATCGAGAAAAGTTCAGAATGAGCTTTTCTCCCATGCCACTCCTCCCGGGCATGTGTCCACTCAGGGTTTAGGTTGGGTGGGAAGCAACACCTCTGACCTTGTTTGCCTGCAGGCAGGAGGACCCAACGGGAAGGAGATGTGTCTGATGGCTGGTTTCTTTTTGATAACTGGTGCTCACAGAAATTCAGCAGGCTTTACCATCGGGCTCATCTGTGCCATGTTAAAAATCAAACCTGTAAATAACGATAGATAGGAAGCAGGGGACATCTTGGGGATAAACGTTTTCCCCCTGATGGGTGCCACCCAAACCCAACGGATCCAGTTGCTGTGGAGTTGAGTCTGCTGGGTGGGGATCCCCGTGTCAGAGAGTAGAAAGACTTTAGGCAGGTTTCTTGGCTGTAATCTTTATGGAAGCAGATTACTAATCCTTTCTTTCCTGTTGCCTCTGGGTGGGATCAAACCGTCAACCTTGGGATTGAGTTTATTGGAAACAGTTTGCACCACCCAGGGTCGCTTGGGGATGCCACAGGCATAGCCGATAAAGAACTTAGCACATTGCTACCTCCCCATGTCACCCCCCCCCAAAAAAAACAAAAACAAAGCCCACTATTATGCAGTAGAAAGGGCCTTTCTACAGCAACCAGAAGGCACTGTGAAGACTGTACTTCTTCACTGTTTGTTTTTCTGTCATCACTGAATACCCCACCCCCCGCCCCCTAGCAATAGAGCTGTGCCTAAGTTGTCGCCTACTGAAATCTCCCCATATGATTTCATTCCATTGCATGAACTGAAACTGCTCTACTGGTCCCGGTTTCCCACAGCTATAGGTGGTCTGCTTCTAGGAAGATCATCAGTTTATTATGTAAACACCTAGGAATTGATAATTTTCCACTTAAACTTCCAAGTGGGGCTGAGCCCCGGTGGCGTAGTGGTTGTGTGCGGGACTGTGGCCCACTGGGTTGGCAGTTCAAATCCAGCAGCTCTCCAGGAACAAGACTGGGCCTCCTACTCCCACCAGAGGGCAGTGATGCCCAAACAACTAATGCAAAAAAACAAACAAACCCAAAAATAATTCCCAAGTCACCTCCCCAGGCTCTCTTCCTGACTCGTTTTGCCTCTTGGTTTCAGATGTGATGAATATGTCACACAGTTGGATGAGATGCAGAGACAGTTAGCAGCCGCAGAGGACGAGAAGAAGACTCTAAACACTTTGTTACAAATGGCTATCCAGCAAAAACTCGCCCTGACCCAGCGGCTGGAGGACTTAGAGTTTGACCATGAGCAGTCCCGGCGCAGTAAAGGCAAGCTTGGGAAGAGCAAGATCGGCAGCCCTAAAGTAAGTGGGGAGGCATCAGTCACCGTGCCCACCATAGACACTTACCTCCTGCCTAGGCAGGGCCCACAGACACCCAACATTCGGGTCTGCAGTGGCACCCAGAGAAAAAGGTATGCATGCAGCGATCTTCATAGTATGGTGCACTGGCCAGAATTTAGTTAACCGCAAAGATGTATGTGTTCTTATTGTAGAGGATGGAGGAGGGGACAGAAAGGGGGAATGGGAGCCGGGCATGGGGACTGTGCTAATGTGGGGTCTTTCCAGATGAAAACCTTTTGCGAAGTGTGTTTTTATACCACCTCCATCCCACCTCTTGATTAACCATAATATAATTTTCATGTGTCTGTCAACATTTTTGTTGCTTTCTATGCACAAATATGACTCCCTTTTGCCCCCAAGCTGGAAATTTTTAAAAAGCTTGTATACTAAAAATATTAAGAATAAAACAGTTTTATAAGGGTCACAATTTTAGAGGTCAATGTACCTCTCTCTGATAATGGTGCTAATTTGACACGTTTCTTGACCAATGAGGCAAAGATCTAAAATGTTTTCCTGGGGGAACCTCTGACCATATTACCCAACCTGAGAGCTGGCAGGGGGTGTCTATATTCGTGTATAATGGAGCAGAATATTTACAGTTGTTTGCATAAAAGTAGGTATGTGAATATTGCTGAAAGAAACCACTTATAAGTTTCCTAGTGGCTTGATCGTGTGACCTTTTGCCAGAATTCTGGATGTTGAGTTACTTACATTTTCAGCTAATGGTAACAAATTTAAAGAATCAAATAATGCAAGTATGTTCTACTTGCAGTTCAAGCTGACAGAGTAATTAAAATGAGTCTCTTTTCCACTATCCAAGACAGTTTCCAAATAGGGGTGTATCCTGGTGTGGAAACTTTAAAACAAACGAAACAAAACCAAACCAAAAATGGGGGAGGCAAAAAAATCTTGATTTATATGTCTTAAAAATTTAGTGACTATAAATAATGTTAATCGCTGGTGAGGCGTTGAAAGGTAATTAAAGTAAAACTTTTTTGTTTCCTATATGTATTTTTCTTGGATCTCCTGCAAGACAATTTTCACCTTCCCTTTGTGATCAGAGCCGTCCCAGGACTTCAGGGGCTTCCTACCTACAGAATTTATTAAGAGTTCCCCCTGATCCCACCTCCACAGAATCATTTCTTCTGAAGGGCCCCCCTTCCATGAGTGAATTCATCCAAGGGCAGCGGCTCAGCAAGGAAAAAAGGTTAACCGTGGCTCCACCAGGTAAACATTTTTTCCTTGGGTGCATGTGATGCAAATGATTAGTTGAATAGACACCCCTCCCCTTCCTTCCATTCACTCGTGCCTGCCCATCCAGCTAGTCTAACTTGGATGATTTAACAATTCCTACGGTTAAAGTAAAAGCCCCTGTCCACACCCAGCTTGAGGAGTTCGCGTTTCCTTTTAGTCAGATTCTAACGTTTTCGGCATCTGCAGGGACTTCTTTTGACCAGCCCAGGATGGAAAATGAGAGTTGGAAGGAATGGGATAGGTAGGTCAAGGGACGTTAGCAGCAGGCACAATGTAGGACACACACCTGGATCCTTTGTGCAACTTGGTAGCTCATGCAAGTCCATTTTGATTAGGTTCTGTCATTTTCTGTGTGCCATGTTTAAGGCAATGCCAGTACAGGGAGCCATCTCTGTTACAAAGCCTTTGGGGCAAATTTCTTTTTGTAGTGGCTCAGAATGTCTCCATATCCAGCATGTAGAAAATAAGAGTAAAGTCCTTCCAGTGTTTGCTCCTCAGGAATATCGACATGGGAGTGTAATATTTTTGTAGTTTGTAAACCCATACTGAATGATGCTTACTAATATGTTAGCAATTTACTCTAGATTTTTCTTTTCTCTTTAAATTTTTTATGAAGAGACCTCAGTTGCAATGTGGCTAGACAACCCATGAAACAAAATAAGCGCAAGGGCAGCTGTTATTTGGTTATCAGAGGGAATGAGAAAATGAAACTAATTCAAATTAGTTGTCAACAGTGAAAACTCAAGATGGTACATGTGAGCGTTTCTATTTCTGGCCTCTTTGGAAGGTTTTGAGATCTGGCAGCCCCAGGCATGCACTCTTGCATGTCAACATCATCTGGACCATGTAGGATAGGAAGTGCTGCTTTACAGAGGAAGCTTTCTGGTTTTTACCACATTCCCTATTACTCCCTATTACCTTGTACCAAGCCTGCTTAGTATAAAGCCCCTAACGTAGCCTTTTATTTTGCCACCTTTGCTACAGAAATTTCTGTTTTTAATTTCCTGTTCTCCTACCTAATCTACTTCAATTTTACCTTAATTCCTTTTTGGAAACCTCTGCCTTTGGGTCTCTAAAACTTTCTTCTCTGAATCTTGTCATCAGTTAACTAATGCTGGTTAAAAACAGAGACATGGAAACGTCTGGCGTGTGCTCACCATCCTAAAAGCGGTTGAGGACATTGGTAGAAAGACAAAATCAGAAGAACACCATAGCTACAATGGACCTCGAAGAAATCATCAGCAAATCCGATGGGTGGATAAGACTTTCCGACTCGTTTCCTGTTGTTTTGGAACCTGTTGGAAAGTACCTTTAAAGATCCCACCAAAGTGGCAATGAATCCCTGGGACACAGGTGGACACCGCACACCCACTGCCATCAAATCTCTTCTGTAGAACAGCACCACACTGCCCTCTGGTGTTTCTAAGGTCGCACATGTCTATGGCAGCAAATGGCTCCCACACCCCCTCCCCACCCCACCCCCAAGCTCAAACGGCCCCCCTTTGGGTTTGTAGCTAGCACTTTCCCTCTGCACCATCTGGGTGGCCTTCTTGTGGAATGTTTTCAACTGCATTTCCTAGCACTGTCTATTAGAACTTAGAAAATAATTGTGTGCACAATTAATAACCATGACGACATCTTAACAAATGCCAATAAAATTAAATTAGTCATAAATCCTAACAGTAACTGCTGTGTTTTTGCACCGACCAGTTGATTCTTGTTCATATGCATGCATGTGGAACGCAACGATAGTCATTCCGTGGTGGAAAGGGTTGACATCCACTCATCAGCTTTTCCATGTGGCCACATAGCCTTTGTTTTAGAGTGTTGTAGCAAACATTTCATTTCAAATGTTGTGTCATGAATCAGTACTTACTTTCGAGTCTTCCGCTGAGATAGAATACTGCTGTGGATCTCATCATATATATACAATTTCTCACCTATGCCTTTTTTGTTTTTTCTCAAGTGAGATGACTGGCTTAAAATGTGCTTTATGCTTTTAAAAAAAAATTCTGTTTTGTTTTCTTCCTGCTCCATTTTGGTATTGTTCTCTTTCAGGGTATATCAATGCACTAAAAGTTTCAAAAAATGTTTTCTTCATTTTCACACATTTTGAAACTTTCTACTGCTTAATGCATACTTTCCATATCCTCTATCTCTACTTTTGGGGGGATCAATGTGGGTACCATTAAATTACCTTATGTGCTCTCATTTTGTATGACCATAGAAGGTCTTTGGCCTTAAAAATGATTGCTATGCACAAGACTAACATAAACAACATAGAATTCATAATTATCACTAGCCCAGAAAATCACGTTACTAACAATTCAGCATGCTGTGAAGCTTTATATTTCTGACTGCCTATCTTATTTCTAATTATTTATTTGACCTTAAAATAATAGAAGAAAAGGGCTGAGCCCCGGTGGCATAAGTGGTTGAGTGTGGGACTGCGGCCTGCGGGCTTGGTGGTTCAAATGCAGCTTCGGTTCTCAGGAGCAGTGCTGGGTAGCTCCCACAACCACCAGAGGGCAGTGATGCCCCCCCCCCAAAATTAAAAAAAATAATAATAGAAGAAAAGTCTTCAGAATTTTCAACTTATGTATCATGGAATCAACTGGGATAATTTTAAATAGATTATTAACAGACCAAGCCAGCAACATTTTCTAAACAATCTGATTAAATGAATTATTATTATTATTATTATTATTATTTTATTTTATTTTTTGGCATCACTGCTCTCCGGTGGTGGGAGTAGGAGGCCCAGCCCCACTGCTGGAATTGAACTTCCGTCCCAGTGGGCCGCAGTCCCTTGCACAACCACTACCCCACCAGGGCTCAGCCTTGTTTTTGTTTTTTTGGGCATCATTGCCCTCTGGTGGTGGGAGTAGGAGGCCCAGCCTTTGCTCCTGTGGAGCTGGAATTGAACCTCCATCCCAGTGGGCTGCACTCCCATGCACAGCCACTATGCCACCGGGGCTCAGCCCTAAATGAATTATTGTAGAAGTTGATTCACCTCCATACCAAACAAATTGTAGCTTCTAGAAATAACTGAATTATTGATGATGTTATTTTCCCCTCAGCTGAATTACATTAGCTAAACCACATTGAACATTATTTATGTTTTATGAAATGCCTTTATTAAACTAAGAAAGAGAGATTATGCCATATACAATCATCTTGATATTACACAAGAAAGTTAAAAGCTCATAACCATCTAGTAAATTCCAATTTACATCGACTCTATAGAAAGGTTCCAATGCTGTAAGTCTTTATATAAGCTGGCCTCATGGTTAATAGTACAAGACTTATAATGTCACTTGCCTTAATCAAAGGGGTAATAATAGTTCCTATCAGTATCTTCTTTGTTTCATGAGTTTAATATGTTATTGATTATTGTAAAATTTACTGGTGAGTAGCCATATACATTAATGATTTTTTTCAAGATCAGTTTCATTTTAATTGATCGATAAGTGCTATATATTTGGAGTATATCTTTTTAGATAATTTCAATTAGTCTAATAAGCACATTGGGAGGTCACTTTTCTGTTGAGGACCATAGAAGCAATTATATTAAAAATCAATTAATTGATGTTAGATCTTTGGGTTAGGCAGTTGACAGACAAATGTCATGTAAATTTTAAAATCCAAATAATAACATGTTTTAGCTGAGGTACTTTCAAATAGATTTCAATTTGATGAGATGGTCTGCAGGAAATCCCCTCTTCTTTTTTTTTTTTGTTTTTTGGGGGCATCACTGCTCTCCAGTGGTGGGAGTAGGAGGCCCAGCCCCACTGCTAGAATTGAACCTCCGTCCCAGTGGGCTGCAGTCCCACACACAACCACTACACCACCGGGGCTCAGCCCAATCCCCTCTTCTTAAAGGCACAATTTTCCAGTTTCTGCAGAATGACCTCTTGGGTATAGCAATGATTGACAGCATGACCACAGCTCGCCCTTGGGGCAGGTCTGGTCCGGCCTCTTACTTTGGCTCAGCCTCTGTGGCCTCAGCCCTGATTTTTTTGTTCTGACTTGACCCTGCCCTGGCCCACAAACCCCACCAGGCTCTCACCTGCCCTGGACTAAGGTCTTAGATTTTTCAGTCTCAATGACTGATTGACATGTTAATCTGATACGCACTTACAGCTTTCATGGACTTAAAATAGGATCTTTGGTCATCAAGGCATTTTCAGTCTAGTACCACACTATATGGCTCCACAAAAATCATTATCCCTAGTCACCTTATGATCCTGCTGCCTTCACCCCCTCTGCCTCTATCGTAACAGGAGTCTTCCCATGGGAAAAAAAGACTCAAGTGTAAACTCTCTACTTGAAGGAGTAGCTGAAGCCTTGTTCCTTATGCTGCACTTTTCGTCGGAAGGAGCCTTTCCTCTTGGATCTTTTGTTTCCATGCGTCATGTCTGCGCCCTTCATCCCTTCTTCCCCTTTCCTCACCACCCCCACCCCAATCTGCTATGCTGCAAAGCCTACATTTTTAAGCACATCCCAAATCACATTTCTTGCATTCGCTCATTTACTCATTTATGAAAACTTACAGAAGGTACCGAGGACCTACTACTTTGTGTCAGCCTCTTTTATTGGCTTTTAGAATAAAAACAGATTCAAAATTTTAAAACCCTCTTCTTCAAGGACCTCATAATCTCACAGAGATGAGAAGTAGACAGAAAGTAATCATGTTAATAGATGTTCTTGGAATAAGTAAAAAAGACAAGGTAACCGTTAGGAACAGTCTTAAAGAAGAGATGTGAGTGGATGTGAGGCAAGGACTGGGGGAAAAAAGTCTGGATTAGTGAAGATAACTGTATTCTAACAGCTTTAAGCATATCCTCAGATTTTTTGATTTATAGGGTCACCTTGACAGCAGGCTGAAGACTGCCTCATATGTAGGCAACATCTGAATTAAGGAAGCAGGTCAGAAAGAAAAAAAAGAAGAAGCAGGTCAGACCACTGAAATACCCAGATGAAGGGTGGTGGACAGAATGCAAAGTAAGGATCACAATTTATCACACAGGTCTGAAGTGAGAGATGTCTAACTACATATGAAATCCAGAGTGTTCCGGGTATATCCAACCTGCTTTTACTGCTGATAGAAAAACAAAAAGAAAAAACTCAGTGAAACAAATGGAAGTAAAAGGATTTAGTTAGAGAAAAAAAAAATTAAATACCCCCAGGTTCAAGAAGGCACATAAGTGAGAACTGACAGTCCTCACTAAAAGTTTCTCACATGGAGACATAGTATATGGAACATTGGTTGTTCTATCTGTAATGGAGATTCTACGTAGGCTAGCTTAGTGGTGGGCTATGTGATTCTAGTGGGTCATGGAATAGAAAGCATGATGGTGATTGACTTCAGGAATTAGCTACAAATGTTTATAGTTATAGCCTGGTAGTCCAGACAGGACCGTAAAACACTTTTTCAGAGGAATAGTACAACATTAGAGCTTAGTCAGCTGTCTCAGGAGTGTGTAAAAAATGCATGGCAGTACCAGGATATAATTTCCCTAAATGACATGTTAAGCAAAACTTTTTAAGTGGTTTAAGAAACTTTAGATAAGGTTGACTCCAAGACCCTTTCAAGCAATTACTGTGTATGCTCATGTATTAGCCGAGTTTTTCAGCACATTTTAAAAATTAGGTGCCTTGGCTGATACTCGGGTTGGCTTACACTCAACTATATATATGGTATCTTAATTATAACTTTGCCATGAGAAAAAGATTCTTTATACATAAGATCTCTATGTCAAAAGTCTCTTACGGGGACTGGCTTTCTCTCACACCTTAATTTCAGCAATAAGAAAAATTACCTACTAGGTTTTATAGCTTCTGTGGATTAACATATCCTAAGAGCTGATAATTGTGGGTGAGATTTCTGCAGCTAGCCTTCCCAGGCCGGTAGATGGTAAGGAACAGTTGAATTCAGCAAGAACTGAGTTAAACTCAGCCATCTATTTTCATCCGAGATGTTTCAAGTTTTCCTTTGCTTCTCACCTCCCAGGCTTCTTATGTGGAAGGAGCCCCGATGGGTATTATTTGAGCCTTCTTCCTGACCTCAGCCATTATTCTCTCAAGTACGAAGCATAGTCTTTTCCTGAGCTCTGGTGGTGACCCAGCAGGGGATTTTCATGGTCAGCAGTTCAAACCACCAGCAGGAGCGAGGGAGAAAAACTGTTCTTGCTCCTCCTGTAAAAGCCTAGTCTTGCAAACCCAAAGGGGGTTTGCTGTGAGCCAGGATGGACTCTGTGGCAGTGAGTTAGTCTCTTCCTGTAGTGCTTTTTCCATTTTCGTGTGTGCTCCCTTTGCCCCACGTCATTTATACTTTTTGTTACACACGCGTCAGCCGTGGAAATTACAGGGATACCTCGGTGGTCAAACCGAATTCATTCCAAATAATGTTCAAACACCGAAAAGTTTGAGAATCGAATATATTGTTCCCATAAGAAATCATAGAAAACCAAACAATTGGTTCCGAGGCACCCAGAGTCCTGATGGACCCACTCTCTGGAGGCTCTCAACTTCTCGCACGTCACTGCTTGGAGACACCATCGCCATCCAGTTGACTCTCATTTATCCAAACCAGCAGTACATTTCCCACTTCTCCTGCAGCCGGGGTTCTTTGTTTTCTGGTTCCTGATTTTGTATCATACATTAGCTGCTTTAATCACATTTTTTTCTAAAAAATGTTGATAATTTTAGTTTAGCCATGTTGTATTCAACTGCCAAATCCCCCAAAGGATGACCAGACTCACATTTCACGTGAGTTCTTTCCTTAACACTCTCCTGGGTCTCACAGCTTTCCTCTTAGCTTCATTGCTGGTCTCACTAGCTTGCTTTGCAGCCATGGTTATCATAGCTTACATAAATAAAGCACCACGATGTGGGTTTTCACGTACTAACAGGAGAAGGCAGTGCCTCACCCACTGTGTCCACGGAGAGACGTGACGCGTGACTCACGGCCACACAGGGTTTTTGGGGTCAGATTTTCGGTTTGCTTATGAAGCAAAGTTATGAACACCGAGCAGAATTTTTTTTTAACTTTGTTGTTCAAGCAGTAGAAAGTTCAAACTTGGAGCCATTTCCCAGCCAAGAAATCACTGTATCAAATAGAACAATATTTGATATTCTTTTGGGGGGGGCATCACTGCCCTCTGGTGGTCGTGGGAGCTACCCAGCCTTGCTGCTGTTGGATTTGAACTACCAAGCCCGTGGGCTGCAGTCCCACACTCAACCACTTATGCCACCAGGGCTCAGCCAATATTTGATATTCTCTGTGGGAGGGAGCAGGCACTTCAATTGGCTGCCTTAGGCAAAGCCTTGCCCTGAGACTCAAATCCCTACATGCTGAGAGAAAAAGTTAGGATTTATCCTGGTGGGCAGCTTGACCTTTCTCTCATTCGATTCCAAAAGGGTTCTGTGTCCGCACTATTTAACCAAATCTGCCTACACCAATGTATTATATTCACCAGTAAGCCTTTCCTATAATCACATAGCAACCTTGGTCATAAACACGCTGAGATGTTATAGCTAAACAGTACCTTTCTAGGGACTTTTCCTGCTTGCAATGAATACTGAAAACAACAACCAAACCAAAAACAGTAAGGAAAAGCCATTAGTAGGTACCCAAAGAAGCCATTCTGTATGTTTACCAACCATCGCTCTTGCCCAAATATGTTTATAAATGTAAAGGAGAGATTTCAGTGAAGAACCCTAGAAGGCCTCTTCCTAGCTCTGAAACTCTGGTTCTAGGAATAAACAGTATTCTCCCCAAGATTGGGACTGGAGTTCATTGTATAAAATCCAGGTTTTTAGATAGACTTATCAATAATGGATAAGTTCATCTCAGCCCAGTAGAGTGTAGTTTTGATCAAGGAGAAGGAAAGCTTCAAGTATCTAATGTACAGAACAAGCCTGTTAGACAAGTTAAGAATTTGTGTGTTACAGATTGTCCAGATAAAACAGGAAAAAGCCATGTTCCTACAATGTACTAATGGTTAGATCTCTTCCTCAAAAGCAATGGGATTCATTCCTCTGGAGGTGAGGGCCAGTGGCTCCTTTAGAAAAACTTCCCTCGTGTCCATCAATTGCTCTGAGGCACTCAGTAGGGTGAAGGGGTGGACCGCTCTCCAAGTTGATCCTGGGTTTAGCAGCCTCCTGAATGGTGAGCAAATTGTACAATCTTAAGAAGCATCCTGAGCTCCCCTATAAACCTCTAGAGTGACTCTAATTATAGTGCCATGGGAAGCCCATACTGGCTATTTTGATTCCTTTGTTTGAAATGACAAAGTGAAAATACTGGTCTGTAGCATTTAACACCTGGGCTTCTTCAAGTCACATAGTAATTAAGCTTGTACCACGAATCAACCTCAGAAGATCTGCAGATACTGTTTCCTCAACCCAGCAATGAGGCACCTGCCTCCCCCTGTACGTCTCCCGCCCAGCCCCGTCTCCCTTCTGCCCTACACTGTCTCCTTGGTCATTAATTCTTGTGGGGTTTTCTTGGCTGCGGCCCTAGCCTGATCTGCCCAAAAGGTCTGAGAGGAAAAAGGCAAAGGTATAATTCATTTTCTTCCTTTCTTTTGTTTACTCATGAAAAGGGAGAGTCCCAAACATACCAGACCACTAGTAAATTCTTTGTTCTTTCATTGTCACCTCTCAGTCAAAAATAATCAGTCATTGATATACACTCTATGTCACAAACTTTAAGTCTTTATGAACTGTATGGACAAAAGTCAAGTTTGCTTTGGCTTTAGTCATTGCTGTACAAGGAGATTTTTTTTTCTTTCTTTCTCTTGGTGTATAGCTATTTTCTGTCCTTTCAGTGTGCCTGTGTGTTGGTCTGGGTAGACTAGAGAAACAAATCCAGGGAGACTCGTATGTATAGGAAATAACTTCATATCAAAGAATAATTATTTATGACAAAAACATCCCAGCCCAATTCAGATCAAGTCCATAAGTTCAATATTAGCTCATAAAGTTTGGTATTAGCTCATGAATTCCTCTTCAGCATGTGCAACGATGCTGAATGCAGAAAGATCACAGAACAGTGGGTGGAAAGTCCTGTGGGTCCAGTGGCGGTAGAAGCATTTCCAAGGCTCTGTGACTCTTACTGGCTTGTCAACAGGAATGTGAAACAGAGAGAGAGTGTGTGTCCCACCACCGGGGAGGAAGTCCTAGAACCCTCGTGAGAAGGCCATGCCCACAAAGAAGGATCATCAGGCTGTGACCTGATTGACAAGCTACACTCCACCCCTTCATTCTTATTTATCAAGTTGACATGAAATTGTGTAACTTCCACAGCCTAGTTTCACTAATCAGGTCTTCTGAAGGATAACTTCCAGAGCTGGCCTCTCATATAATTATTTTGGTCAGCAGATAGTTTCCAGAGATGGAGAGCATTCCATCAATGCTTTTTTTTTTTTTTTTTGTGGACATCACTGCTCTCTGGTGGTGGGAGTAGGAGGCCCAGCCCCACTGCTGGAATTGAACCTCTGTCACAGTGGGCTGCAGTCCCACGCACAACCACTACGCCACCGGGGTTCAGCCCTCGATCAGTGCTTTTTAAAATGAACTATTTAAGAGAGACAATGACAATTTCAAGAACTGGGATTCCAAGATAGATGGGAAAAGCATTTTGCATTTATTTTGCAGGGTAGTGATCTAGCATGGGACTGTCATTCCAACTCAACTTCCCATTGGTGGATCAGTGATTTGTGCCTTCTGTAGTTGACAGAGCATCTGCTTGTGTCTAGGATATTCCTTCTGCCCTGTTGTTGATCCTCTTATCCTTCTCTCTCTCTCAGTTCTTTGTTGCCTAAGATTATGTTTTACTATAATTAAAAAGAAAAACAGCCAATGGCCACTTTGAATCACAACACAAATTACAAATGTAGAGTATGAAGAGATACTATTTGTTTCCAGTCAGAGGTGCCAAGTCCGTGTCACAGAGCTCCCACCGAGGCTGTGGCTTACTTAATCCTGAGTCCCTATAGCTCCTACCTTTCCAGGCCATGCTAGCTCCACCACAATTCACAGGAACCTTTAAAAACCAGTGCAGTGTAGTTGTTTTACCCTATTTATGGTATAAGCCAGTATGTCGCAACAATAGAATCAGTTAAATAATTTTTTTTCTCTTTTTATGCTCTACTTGACATCCAAAGCAAAAAGAGGTAAGTTGGCTCTGAAACTATAGGAGAATCTTATTTCCTTTAATAATTTTTTTCTTGACTAACTTTGCTTCAATTAGATGTTTAGCCATCAAATATTTTAACTTGGAAGTTTGTCATGATAAATCCTTCATTTCTCTGAAAATTAGTAAGCGCCTTCTGTACACTTGGATTTTAAAAATATATAACATCTTGCTTTTCCTTTAACTAGAGTTATCATGATGATTTAACTTACTTATGGAGACATAACATTTTATAATACTTTGTTTATTTTGAGATTATCATATTATTTCTCCTCCAAATGTGGCTTCCATACAGGTTGTAAATATTCTTTTCTTTAAAACAAAGAAAGAGCCAGGCCAAAATGGCAGATTTACTGCTACAGAAGAGGATGTCGTGAACTTCTCGGGTACATACTAGGTTCAGTTTTTTTTTTTGAAATGATAAGAAATGATCAAAAATATTAAAAACATTTAACATATTTTGCTGAGGGTCACATTTTTCTTGTTTGGTCTCTATTTTGATCATTGATCTCTTTAGTGAAGACTTTGTTTCAGTTTGTGTGACTTATTTCCCATGGATTTCCTTTTGAAGAACTCCTCTGATATTTCCAAGGACTAGCTGGTCTTCATTTGATAAGCACTGTTTTTGACATTGTTTTACCAGATGATACTGTTCTCCCCAAAATCAATTCTCACCTAAAACTTATCGTTGGTTGTGAATTTCTGGAGCAAAATATACTTTTACTTCTTGGTGCCACTGTGTTTGATCACCTTTGTCTTTCATGTGTTTCCTAACAAATATGGTCCATCACACATTTGTAGGCGGCTTCATTGCACATTGTCCAGAAGTGGAAAGTTGAAGATCCTGTAGGACATTTTTATAATTCTCTTTTGCAAGATCTGAAACAAAACAGATTTTTTTCCCCTATGAACATTGCTCTATCAGCTACTCATATGTATCAGGACAACAGGGAGGAAGCTAAGTAAACAATTTTACCCATCGTGTGGTCACAGAAAAGTTTGCACGGGCTCTCAGCAAGCCCTGCTCTGAATTGGCACTGTCGAAGACCTGTTTTCATGTCTGTCACCAAAGTGCAATAAGCAATTGTCATTTGTGGAAGGTGGAGCCAGATGCTTACGATTTGCCATGGGGTTCTGATTTTTGTATGGTTCATATGGAGAATTTTTTCATGTGTTTCAAGCATTCTGTCCTTGGGAGAATTTTAATGAACAATGATTATCTCTGTCTATCAATAGTACAAACAAAACTTGTATTTCTCTGCTGAACACTGATGAAAAATGAGACTGAAGTATATGGTGATATATTTTTACATATATATATGAATGAATTATGATTAGATCGCACACTTGAGAAATTGCAAATTATGCTAGAGTCATACCTGTGTCCTTCCAGAGAACTGGATGAATGGGGTGTATAAAATGTGCAAAAAAGGGCTAAGGTAGGCAACGCTATTGTGTTTAATTATAAGATGCTAAATGTTGTTCATGGTTATCAATACATTTTGTTGTCAATACATCATTAAATTCATCTTTTAAAATATTTCAGCTTTTCCTAACTATTGTTAATATTTATGGAAATATTATGATCCCATTTTCTTACTTTTTGATATAATATTTCTATTTCAATTTTTCAGATTATGTATATAAGAATTGCCAGGAATAGTTCAATGTTCAACTTGTTACAACAAAATGCGTGTAATTTGATGCTGATTTCCTTTAACTTCTGTGTTAACTAACTAACACTATTAATCGTTTTGTAGATTTAGTGAGGAATAATTTAGTATTAATTTTATTTGGCACACATTAAATAATGGAAATGTGAAAAAAAAAACCAATATAATCAGTTATTATATTTTCCTCTAAAAAGTAATTTTCAGATGACTTTGTGCTTCAAAGTCTTATGATTATCAGAGAAGAGTTAGGGTAATCATTTAGTATCACTAAAACCACTTTTAAAATCTGTATTGTGGACTGAGCCCTGGTGGCGTAAGTGGTTGAGTGCGGGACTGCGGCCCGCGGCCTTGGCAGTTCAAATCCAGCGGCGGCTCTCAGGAGCAGCACTGGGTAGCGCCCACAACCACCAGAGGCAGTGATGCCCACAAAAAACAAAACAAAACAAATAAAATCTGTAGTAAACAACGTTTCCTCTTCTGTTTCTGAAAGGATATTCTGAGGATGAGAGAAATGCATATGTTATAAGTTTCCCTTTTCCCCAGAAGACTGATCAAGCCATGAGAATGAATGGAGTTTGGATAAAGAAACAAATCTAAGAAGATAGCGTCCATATATCAGCAACTATTTCCCACCACATGGATGTTTTATCAGCAACTATTTCCCACCACATGGATGTTTCTAAGCAACTGTCTGTGGTGAGCAAGCCTCAGGCTGGGTCCTCCCGGCACGCCAGGAGCTAGCTGTGTGACTTGGCTGGGGAGATGCTTTGCAAGGAGAGCCGTTGTCACAAGCTGTGTAGAAGGCATGCTTGCAGAGAGAAGACACATGCTCAGGGGGTTGGAGGAAGCAGATGTTTCTGGAATGGTCAGGGCTGGAAACTGGGCAGTCCAAGAGAGCAAGCATTTCGTTTTGATGAAATCATAGGTACAAAGGCTTGCTGAAATCAGTTCATCATTTCATCAGATTAACAGCACTGACTCTATTTCTGGAAGCTGGAGACAAAAGTCATCTCCACTGCTTCCCTTCCTTTGTCCCTCATGTCTAGTCTCTTTCTCACAGTGGACTCACAAGCATCCTCTTCCCCACCCGCTGGCAGGATTGGCATTTCGTAATCCATGTACCTGATAGAAACACTGAGGCTCGGGGTGGTTAAAGCATCTTTCATGGCCCTCAGCTCCTGGGTGGCAGAACTGGGATTCAAACCCAAACTGGGATTCTGACTGGATGCTAAGTCCCACGTTGAAAGGAGACGAAAGGGAATAAAGAGTGAGACAAAGAAACCTCTCTGGAAGCATTACAGGAAAATGTAAGAAACTGTAAAAAAATTTTTTAAAAAGATAAGAAGTGGGCTGAGCCCCGGTGGCGTCATGGTTGTGCGCGGGACTGTGACCCACTGGGTTGGAGGTTCAATTCCGGCTCCCAGGAGCAAAGGCTGGGCCTTCTATTCCCACCACCAGTGATGCCTTAAAAAAAAAAAAAAGATAAAAAAGATAAGGAAGTGCCCAGGGTGTGCCTCTTATACAACCCGGTGAATTTGGGACTCTTGGGTCTGACTTTCCCTGAAGACCTGAGTGCATCCATAAGTGTGTCAACAAGACATGTGCAACTGTTTACCACTATTCAGAATTCCCGAGTTGGGAAACTTACTTACTATAAACACCCAATTGTTCTGCCTTCAGTTCAGTGTACAACACATAGAAACTTATATTTTCTACTAATTAGCAAATTTCACATTCTATTGCCAGTTTAGAGATGCAGTGTTAATAATTTGGCCCGTGTAATGACTCACTACCTTATCTTTTGCGAAGAAAGCTTAAAGGCTTCCCTGGTGCTAGGGTAGTTACGCATTGACCTGAGAACCACAAGGTTAGCTATTCAAAATCACCAGCTGTTCCTCAGGAGGCATCTGCGCTTTCTACTCCCATAAAGAGTTAATATTGGAAAACTACAAGGGCAGTTTTAACCTGTCCCGTGTGGTTGTTATAAAACAGTATCAGCTCCACAGCAGTGAGAAGGAATTCAGGTGTACTTCATTCAGAATTTAAGCTCCTGCTCCATGATATGAGGGGGTTCCCAAAAAATTGGAATATTTTTACAAAATAACCTTATCACCTTCAAAGTACTCTCCAGTACACTCCATATATTTGTCAAATCTTTGATTTCATTCTTGGAAACATTTTTCAAACTTATCCTTGGATGGCTGACAGCACCTCCCTCATTTTTTTCTTCACCTCTTCTTGTCAAATTGCTGTCTTTTCATGTCCTTCTTCATTTTGAGGAAAGAAAAAGATGTCACCAAAAGTAAGGTCAGGTGAGTCAGGTGTGTGGGGCAAGAGGCATTCTGGTTTTTGCCAAAATCTGATGCATTGATTCAGCTGCAAAAGCAGGTGCATTGTGGTGGCAAAACTAGTCCCCCATCTGGCACAAATCATGTCTTTTTTTTTTTTTGGTTGCACACTATTATACAATCTTTTCAGAACCTCTAAACAGAAAGCTTGATTAACAGTCTGATCTGATGGAATGAACTCCAAATTACTACAAGTCAACATTTTCGTCTGTTCGGGAAGTTGATGGACATCCAGAACAAGGTTTGTCATCAATCGACATGTCATTTTTTTTGAAAGGAGAAAGCCACTTATGTACTTGAGTTTTCCTGTAAGGCTGTCCTTGTAAGATGTGTTCCATATAACAGTTTCTGCACTATTTTGCCCAAGCAAAAAACAAAATTTCATAGCTACTTACTATTCTCTTAAATCACCGATCACAAAAACAAGAGTGGAGCAAAACTGCTTTCGCCCCCAAATCACTGTGACCAGATGGGGATGCCAGTAGGTGCACTGATCAGAGCAGTGCTTGATGCTGGCCTTAGTGGGATAAAATGTGTACTATGAAAAAAAATGTGTGCTCTGAAAACTCTGCTCTAGCAGCACATGTCCGGGGTATTTTGTTTAGTGCACCCTTGTACACCTTGTTTCATCTTCTTGAATTCAAATACTTACTATGGAGGGAGAAGGAAGTAAATGGGAACTGTTCTTGGTTTCTGTAGCCTCTGGAGAAGATACAAAGGCTCCTTTGGGTGACCTACTGAAAGGACATAGGACAGCTAGAGCTCACTGGTCGCCTGGCCACACTAAACAATTCACTTAACTCTTGAGATTCTCAGTGGAATCACCGGTGTAATAGGGAGGGATGAGGACCACAAACCTCAATTGGGTTTTGTGGAGTTAAAAGTAGTTTTTTTTCACTGTCAAGGCCATAGAACACATGACCCTGCATACACTCCTTCGCCTTCCCTATTCATCACTTTCTTTTTGTAAGATGAAAATAAAAGCGGGCTGAGCCCCGGTGGCATAGTGGCTGTGCGCGGGACTGCGGCCCACTGGGACGGAGGTTCAATTCCAGCAGTGGGCCTGGGCCTCCGACTCCCACCACCGGAGAGCAGTGATGTCCCGTCCCCCGTCCCCCCCCCAAAAAAAAAGAGGGGAAAAAAAGGTGAAAATAAAATCTACCTCACTGATTTTAAAAGAAGAATTGGAGAGTTACTGCATGCTATGCGAGTAATTCAGGGTGTGTAGTCTATATAACACTTCATGAATCTTGAATATTATCATTATTTTCCATCTTTTACTCTTCCTCCTCCATCTCTCCTGTTGACCCTCACTCTTCAGTCCATTCCCCCAAGTCCCAATTCATTTGGAAGAACGTGGTCAGATTTGCTGGAAAATGAAAGAGGGCTCTCTTTCCCCCTCCTTCAAGGACACAGATGAGGATAGTTCTAGGCTTTGGTCATTCTACAGATTGTTGGTTTTAAAACAGTCAACAATTATTTGTCAACGTCTTACCAACATTCATAGCTAATGACTCTTACTTTTCTACGTGTTGGTCACCCAAACTTATTGAAAGTTTTCGAGTTTGTTTCAAGATGTTTGGGTCCAAAATGTTATCTATTTGTAAATAACAGCAGGGTGGTAATTAATGACTGCATTTGTTCAAGTGGATTGATGTCATTAAACATATCTTTCCTGAAGTAGTCCTGGGCATAACTAAATGTTTTCAACAAGAGATGTTTTGCTCATTGGACTTTCCATATCTCCTGCTTTTCTGTTTATGATTTGCCATTTTTGAGAGGGAAAAGGAAAGTCTGCATCTCTTTCCTCCTCACTTTGCTTGTTGGAGAAAGGATGCTTCAAACAAACAAACAGATTGAGAAGAGCGGTGCCCAGGGTCAAATAGGACCTGAAAGTGAGCACTATAAATGCCTGGGTGTGTCAGCAAAGCAGAGATACGGAAATGTGGTTTTTATACAATCTGAGTTCATCAAGAATGATTTATGCCAGGTCACCCTCATTCTCCATCTCATGACATCATAGAAAACAGTAACATAAGGTATCTGAACTTTGACAATCCATAATACCAACCAACCAGGCATTGCATCATACTTTTAAAGAAGGGAAATTATCACTAGTTAAAGATATAATTGTCTGTTTTTGTAACTGACTAGACAACATGTTTTGCTTTCTGGAAAATATTGGGCACCAAGGAAGTCACCCCAGTAGCTCCTCTACTCATCCTGGCTGGGTGTGATTTCTCTACCGATCAGCTTTCACTCAATTGGCTGTCAATTTAACCAATGTAAGTTATTGAAGCACCATTCTAATGCCTTGTTCTGGGTTGGAGAGATCACAAAAAATTTTTTTAAGTGTGTGGGGTGGACAAGGGGAGACACTCATGATGCAGCAGACTCTGATATTATATATATATAATGTTTTGGGGGGCATCACTGCCCTCTGGTGGTGGGAGGAGGAGGCCCAGCCTTGCTGCTGGATTTGAACCTCCAACCCAGTGGGCCGCAGTCCCACGCACAACCACTACGCCAGCAGGAGCTCAGCCCTATATTCTATATTTTTAAAAATGCTTACTTTCTCATAATTTGAGAGTGCTACTAAGATTTAAGTACCCAAGTGAAGTCTCTAAGAAATTATTTCATGTTGATTCCACAAGTCTTGCCCTTCTTTCTTTCTCCTCCTCTTTTGTACCTTTCCTCTACTTGATGCTTTTGTTTATGAAGATTGCCATACAGGCATACTCTCCATGAATATATCGAGACAGATAGTTTTAGCTGCAAAGGACCCCTTATCTATTGCTGCCTGTGAGCCACTAACCAAGTCTTGAGGTCTTTCTGTGGCACTTCTCAGTTACGCTGCCTAGAACACAGACTTTCAGGGGGGTGTATATGTGAACATTTCAAGTGCCTACCTCAATTAATTAGATGAAACATTTTATTAATACCAAGAGAGCCTATGAACAGTTTGTAGTTGGCTAAGGAACTTCTTGGCTACCTCCTTATTATTTAGATGTCAGCCTCTGTGTCACCACCTCCAGGGAGTATTCCAAGATCACTTCGAGTGTTTCCGCTTTGAGTTCCCATAGTCCCCTGCAGTCTTCCTATCACGGGAAAGGTGGCACAGGCTTGTGTCAGTAAGGTAAATTCAGCCTCTGGATCACACAGACCTGGGTTCAAACACCTGTTCTACCTCTTCGTGGACTTTGGCAAGTTGCTCTATATCCTCCTTTCCAACATGAGATGGGGAAAACAGGATTCCGGGCCATCATGTTTACTAAGTACCTGCACAGGGAATGGCAGCTGCTAAAGAGAAGGAAGTGCTAGGTGCTGTTGTCATCGTTGCCGTCATCACCACCGCCCCACTATTATCACTGCTTATTGACTGCGCTTGCCTCCCACCGTCCAGCATTCGTGGTGTGAGACAGGGACGCATCAGCTCTCTTCTCCTTTTGTCTAAACAGCTCACATCCTTGCTGCCCAGAACCAGGAATGTGGCCGTTGAGTGGTTGTGATGAGTTCCTGTGGCCCAGCAGTCAGCTGAGATTCTGCATGCCTTCTCCTCCACTCGTACAATTGTTGTGCTTCACGCCCCCAAAAGGAATCTGAAGCCAAAGTCTTGCGAGCGCGTCTAGGAGAGCAGAACCTACCCAGAACAGGGATGGAGATCTTTTCTGCATTTGGACAGTCCCCTGACACGTCTCCTGACTTTTGCAAAGTGCGTGCTAATGGGCATAATCCGTGCAGGATCGGAGGGCTGGAGCTTGTCAAAGAGGGGTATGGAAGACAATTGACTCAGACCCAAGAAGCTATTTTTTTTAAACTCAATTTTAAAAAACCCAATCACTATCTAAACTATGGAATTTGATTTTTATCCTTACTGATAACACTTAGTGGAGCACATATAAATCATAAATGTAGGCCAGAAACAAATAATTAGCCGGGTGGTGATGCGACTTCTAAAAGAGGAGAAAGTGGCTTTCACTTTAAGTGCGAAAGAAAGTCAGCACATCTTAAACCGCTCACGAAGGGAATAATGTATTGTGGTTCTGAGCACCAGCTCTCTAAATTGACTGACCACAGACATGTTTAATAAATAATTTATGACTGCATTGGCCAAAAAGATTTCTAGTGGAATGGAAGTGTTAGAAACTAAGGTATAAATGCTCTGAATACTCCTAATCACAGCGTCCTATACCTCAGAGGCCAACCTGCTGTGTTAGAAGAGCTTCATCTACATCTCCTTGACAAGGTCAAATTCTAGAGGCCTTGTTCATCGGTGTCCATTGCATTTTCCCAAATACACCACAGGAGGGTAGCACACACCAGGGTAAGTAAAGAAAAACTCATCCCCTTGAGTTGCGAAGCTGGTGGAACAGATGCAGGAGTGTGAACAAAGCATCCTTGAAGGTTTTGAATTTCTACAAAAGGGAATGATACGGACTAATCAATTACAAAATGGGAACATAAGCCATTAAAAAAAGGAGAAAATTCCCCCAATCTGTGAAAACTGTATCACAAGTATCTCTTAACCTCTGAGAGGGACATTTCCTGAGCTCTGTTATCTGAACATCAGCCACTAAGAATCAAATCACCACAAGGACCATTTTGTAAAAAGGACTTTGGATTACAGTGTTTTACATTACCTACTTACAGTGTTTTAGATTACCTCAGTGATAACACCCATGTAGTTCCAATGTAATCTATGAGGCATTCAGCAGTTTTTATGAGTTTTTGGTATTCTGTAGTTAATATACCATCAGGGTTCTCTTGGCGGGCGGGTGGAGGGGGGGCGGGGCGGGAGGAGTCCAAATAAAACCAGTGACTTCTGACAGAATCTGCTGGGCCACTTAATTTCAAGGTCAAGTGTTGAGCTCAGGTGTGGCAACTGTTTTTTGGAATCTTAAAGGGACCTTGATAGATTTTCTCAAAGGACACACGGTGATTGTGGGGCTTATTATGACAAAGTCTTGAGGAAATTGGCAATTGAATTGACACAAACAAGACCAGGACCATGCCCCTGCTCATTTATCAAAGGGTGGATGGGCTGCCCTACAAGGATTCCTTGAGGAAACTCTCCCATCCATCCATCCATCCATCCATCCATCCATCCATCCATCCATCCACCCATCCACCCATCCATCCATCCATCCATCAGACCTGGTCAAGCCCCTTCAGGCTTCTACAGGCTTCTTTTTATTCCCAAAGCATAAGGCTGTGGAAAAGGAACACGGCTTGAGTCCATTGAGGATGCAAACACTGCCCTTTTGATGCTTTTGATGCAGTGTATACAGCTTGGAGAGTGCGGAAGGTCCTGAGGTGGGGGTGGGGGCTTGGAGAGAGGGGAGAGGGCGGAAAGCCATAGCTCCCCCCAAGTGTGAGATTCTTAGGATACAAAGATTTCTGTGACTTTTATAGTAACACTTTTTGACCTACAGGCTCGGCGACTCTATTTTTGATGTTTTTTTTTTGTTTGTTTGTTTTTAGGGCATCACTGCCCTGGTGGTGGGAGTAGGAGGCCCATCCTCTGCCCCTGTGGAGCTGGAATTGAACCTCCATCCCAGTGGGCCGCAGTCCCGCATACAACCACTACGCCTTCGGGGCTCAGCCCCTCTATTTTAGATGTTTGCAAACAAGTCCGACCCAGCATGTCTTCATTCGGGAGATTCCATGACAGATGATCATGTTGCTGATTTTTGTCATATCAGACTTAGATTAAATAAGGGAAAAAATAAAAGTCTTTTCAATGGACATCAGGAAGGAAAAAGAAACGCTTGCTCAAGATGTGAGGGGTTTCTGTGTGAATGAATATTCCTCACTAAATCTCAAGCAACTGCTTTAGGCCTTATACTGTGACTAACACCGTGGGCTGTCATCTCTTTGTATATATGTCTAATTTATCAGTTTCTTGTAGATTGTCAGCAGCCTGCTGCCTCCGTACCGCCACAGTGCTCACAACTAGCCGGGAGGCAAGACTGCCCGACTGTCAGGTAAATCCGGACGCCTTTCTCTTCTCACCCAAGTGCATGTCCAACCCAGAGCCTCCACACTCTCTCTTCTGTATCATTCTGTGTTGCGGCCTCTCATTTCAATCACAAGCTATGGAAATGCATGCCCTCCCGCCCAAGGGCCACATGGGCCATGGGGAATGCAGCAGAAGGAGTAGACTGGGCTCAGCCCTCTCCTGTAAGCAAATAACTGCATTCCTTCATTGTCCTGTTACCTTCCAAACTTTCCACTCATTTGGACGTTTGCCGTATTTTCCTTTGTCTTTTGTCTTTTGTTCAGACACACCAACTAGAAGGTTAGGCAGCATCAGCCATGCCTGCTCCAGGACATTATAAATGTGTTTCTATTTGCTCATCACTCCGTAATCTCATTAAACTGGAGATTTCAGTCCCTCATGCTCTAGTTAGGAGTTCAACACCTCACCCACAGAGCCAGCAGGCTGAATGTAAATATGGAACCTAAAGTATGAAGCCTCTGAATAAATGGTAGTTGCGATTATTACCTCCCATCTGCAGAATTTCTGCAAAAATATCTCGTGATATTTCACAGAGAAAAGGCACATATTTTTCCTTCTCTATTTATTTGGAAGTTGGTTCTCTGACTACTAAGTTAATTACTAATTTACTAACACAATTCAATACTAATATAAGCCAATGATGCCACAAAGATCTGAAATAGTTTTCAACTGATTTCTTTCCTAATGTATGATTTTAAATTGCTTTTCATGCTTCTTAGCAGAAGTCAATTGCATTCTGTCAGTTTCAAGAGTTCTTCCACCCTAATACAATGTGGGGGTATGAAGTTAAAAAGAAATAACAACATTTGAAAATATGAACTAGGGCTGAGCCCCAGTAGCATAGTGGTTGCGTGCGGGACTGCGGGCAACTGGCTTGGCAGTTCAAATCCAGCAGCAGCAAGGCTGGGCCTCCCACTCCTACCAGAGGGCAGTGATGCCTAAAAAAGAAAGAAAGAAAGAAAGAAAATATGAACTATGCTTATTCCCTTTAACGAATGAAAATACAGAGTCTCACAACAGTTAGCATATACTCAAGGTGCCCAAACGTGTAAATAGTAGAGATGCACTCCCATCCCGCTCTAACCTGTGCTCCTGTCCTCTGTGGAGCAGTCACGAGAAGGACAGGTCATCCATGAAAAGTAAAAGAAAGCGGGCTGAGCCCCAGTGGCGTAGTGGTCGTGCGCGGGACTGCGGCCCACTGGGATGGAGGTTCAATTCCAGCAGTGGGGCTGGGCCTCCTACTCCCACCACCGGAGAGCAGTGATGCCCCCCCACCCCCACCCCACCCCCCCCCAAAAAAAAAGAAAAGTAAAAGAAAGCCTTACAGCTCGAGTCCTGAAAAACAGCTCTATGTGCTCAGGGGTTCTCTAAGTTCCTGAACGTTCTAAAGACACGTTTAGTTCTCCCTCAAGGAATCGCTGGATATTTTACATGAAATATTCATAATATATATACCCAAACACAGCAGATAGGAGGATTTCCACGGAGGCATTAAAGGCCTATTCTTTCCAAACCAAACTGTAGGTGAACACTTCTGAATTCTGGGACTCTGTCCAAATCACCATGAATCTACCCTGGTCCCGGGCCCACTTCCAGGTAGCATCCGGACCCTGTCAAGAGTGCTTCATCTTCGCGTCCGGCTTCACCCCTGCTTCTGCGGCCTCCGAGGGTGCCAGGTTTTTTATAGCCTGGCTGTAGTTTTTGACAAAATTCCCTGCGTGGTGCAAATGGTTGACACTCAGCATTGGCCTGGACGTTTGGTTGTTCAACGCCCCCAGTGGTGCCATCAAGGTAGGGGCTGGTGATCTGTCTGCATAAAAAAACAATCAAACCCTGGAACAGTTCCCTCTGCCAGAGTCTACAGGCACTGCTGTTTTCGAACCTGCTCCCTGCTCTCTTCTTCTTTTAATATCGTCCCTGCTCTCCTACCAGGGTACAAGGTCTCCTTCTTCTTCTTTGAAGGCTTCTTTTGAGTAGACGCCGCCCAACACAATGCTCTGCATGTCCGAGGAGGGGGTGTCAGTCGCCGGCTCCAAGGCGTCACTGGTAGAGTTTAGGTGATCTGGAGAGAGGCAATCGCAGAACATAACGGCAGCCAAGGTCCAAGTTTGACTTTACCTCTGAGACCACTGGGCCGTCAGCTAATGTCTCGGGCCGGGTTGTCTGGAGAAACAAAAGCGGTGCCATGCACATATGTCTAAGACCGGGCTGTAGATCAAGAAGTCTTCTTACATCTAGAAATGGGGAGGGGGTAGCCAGCCCCCCCCCCCCCCACTCATCACGGGTTCAGTAGGCACAATCATATGGTGAAGTTATAGAAAGACAATAGTAAAGTCATAGAGAATAGGAGAGAAAGTAACATAAAGAAATCTCACATTTCATGGTCACCTGCTCACCTCAGCTCCTCTGGGTGGTACACGTGGAGGAGGGAGATGAGTGGGCAGGAGAGAGAGCACGATGTTTTATTTCTCACCAAAGCTTATATATCTTGGGGGCATGCAAGTCCCCTGATTACAGATAATGACCTACGTCACAGGAAGGGCTTGCAATAGGAGGGCCATGACCTCGGGCTGTATGTGCAGTAAGAAAGGGAGGGAATAAGGTTCATATGTGGCAGGATGTGTGGACCCACCTAGACTCAATATAGTAGCCTAACTTAATCATCCTTGAGTGATTTCAGGCCTACCTTTGGGCACTCCTTCAAGGAAACAATATCCAGAAGGGAGTGGGCCCTACTTAGGGTGAGTCAGACTACGCAGTCTGATTGCTCTGGATTCCCTTAATAAGGGCACTCTGACGTACTTTCACTGACCTCCTAGTGTATAGTCATTTACCATGCATAGCAAGCTGCGTCTTGGGTTTGGCATAAATTTGGGGGAGACGACTGGGGAGAAATCTCTTTATACCACAAAGAAGTCATCCTAGCCCAGTTCAACTCACTCCAGAAGTCTGATTCTGGCCAGAGTCCTTTTCAGACTCACCTGGCTGCAAGCTGATGACATGAAGAGGTGGACAGGGTCCCAGGGAGATCAGAGGCTGGTAGGTGCCAACTCACGTGGTTCCAAAGTTGGAGGAAATATGGCAGGTGCCCACAGCTCTCAGAGTTGAGCAGGCTACATGGGGCCTGCACCCCGGGCAGGCAGAATCTCAGCAAGCAGGAAGGTGAAAGGGGAGGGGCGAGGGTGCTTTCCCAATTTCTCCCTTCTGAGAAGGCCACACCTCCAGGACAGTACTCAGGTTAGAGTTCACACAGGGTCAAGTTGACGTGAAATCAGACTGCCAAAGCTGTGTAATGGGAATACCAAGTCTGCAGGAAAAGGGACAGGAAAGAATCGGCTTGTGTCCCTTGTTTGTTAACCTTGGTCTGCACTTCTGGCCATGTCTTGGAACAAGGTTTTTATTTCAGGAAGATAATTTGCTAGCATTCTCATGGCATCTTATTAAAGTAGCCATTTGTACAGTACTTTACATGCAGTAAGGTATTGGTTATGCTTATTCCAACCCATCGAGTAGGTTTCACCAGAGGGAGTGGTTAAGCTCCTGGACGCTTTGTCCTGTAGTCGGTCCTCTACAACACATCCCCATATACCTGCTGGTGTTCCTCACCATCAAGTGGGCTTCAACTCGGGGAGGCCCTGTGTGCAGAGTGGAGCAGCGCCCAATGGGGCTTTCAGTGTCCACTTTCTCTAAAGTCCATCACCAGTCTAGTCTTCCAAGGCACTTCTGGATGGACTTGAACCTCCACCCTTTGGGTTGGCAGCGATCATGTCCTATTTGCACCATGCAGGGGTTCTCGATACTTTTAGCTGCTCTTCCACCTGCCACCCCTCAAGCCGAAGGGCTGCATTCTGGCCCATCTCCTCATTTGCTTGCGCAAAGAGCAGAGAAGGTGATTTTTTTGTTTGTTTTGTTTTGTTTTTGGTGTTTTTTGGTTTTGGGGGGGCATCACTGCCCTCTGGTGGTCCTGGGAGCTACCCAGCGCCGCTCCTGAGAGCCGCTGCTGGATTTGAACTGCCAAGCCCGTGGGCCGCAGTCCCACACTCAACCACTTATGCCACCGGGGCTCAGCCCTGAGAAGGCGATTTTTCTAAGCATTTTGATGAGATACGAAATGGAAGGGTTTTGTAGAAGAGATTTAACCCTTGATTTCACTTTTTTACTCCCTGCCACCCCTAACCAGTTTGATTACAGTGGGTACACGTACCAGCTCATCTGAGATTACTGAGGCTAGATTGCATGCTACCGCCACAGAGATGATTTGCTCTATAGATAGCCAGTTGGATGAGCCACAGATGTTTCTAGTTTCTCCCCACCTGATACAGTATGGCTCAGAGAAGGCATTCCAGTTACCCATGTTGGTGCACACCAAGAAATGACAAGTCTCTAACAAGACTCGCCTTTTAGAAGTCCCACCCGTGCCCACTCCCCAATGGGTGCCAGTTAAAGTTTTTATTTGCCCTTTTTGCTTCTTTCTAGCACAAATGCTAACTTGTAACCAACCTTAGAATGCTTACTATGTACAAGACAAGAATGGAGAGTAATCATCTCACCTTCAGTAAGGAGAACACTATTATTATAATACCCCCTTTAAAAAAATGTGGAAACAGAGTTTTGGGGAGGTCAATCAATGTAGCAGGGCCATACTTCGAGACCGCTGGGAGGCCAACACAGATTCTTCTATCTACCACCATTTACCTCTTTGCTCTGGAGGAAGAACCAAGCACCAGCACATTTAAATCATCCACATTGCCTCTTTATTTCTGAAATGAAAGGTATTTTTTTAACCCTGGAGAAGCAAAGTCAGCGCTGAACGCTGAGTGGTTTCTTGTCAAATGGTCTTCAGTGTTACATGATCTATCTGCTCTGAGTAACCTCCAAAATGGCAAAAGCGGGATAGCAAGAGGGTCATCAGGACTTGAAATGACTTCGTACTATATTGTAAAGCTTATCAAATGTTTGCGTTCAAGAAATGATGTCCTAACCCATCAGCCAAGAAAATATGTGAAAAAAGGAGATATGTGGTGCGTATTATGAATGTGTATAGTGTAATTGCATTTTATATCAATATAAAATCGTGTTTCATAACCACTCACTTTATGTAGGAAATCTAAAATAACAAAAACACAGAGTTATCATCAATGACCCACAGTCAAGGTGTTGGGCCAAGTGGGTTCTCTCTGTGCTGGAATTGTTGCTGTACACTTCAGTGGATCGAGCACAAGTATTTGGTTTCCTTGTCAAAAAGGATCTTGATTAAATGATGTCATTATAAAATATCTGTGCAGGATAATGTGATTGCCCATTTCTTGTCATATTGATATTGAATGGTGCATTTAACAGTCCTAAATGATGTCATTTTCCAGAAAGACACTGGTTAGGTCTGTGTGAAACGCCAGTCTGCTGAAGCAGGCACCTGCTGTGTTTCCGGCCACTGGTTCTTCCTGGGGACCAAGAGTGTGTCTTTCTGTGAAGATCTTAAAGTCTTTTTGCTGCAGCTCCAATTATCTCATATTTTTCTACTAAGTTGAGAAAACTCATTTTTATCACAGGCTATCCTAATAATACAGAACATAACCTCTCCCTTGGATTCAATTTATAGTAAACTCATTTCTTTTGTGGGTTTCCAAGACGAACTTTGGGTGGGAGTTGAAAGCCTCCTCCTTTTCTCACGAAGTGGCTGGTGCTTTCCAACTGCGGATCTTGTGTGATTAGCAACCCGACTTGTAGCCCCCATGTTACCAAAACAAATGCGCTGACATTGAGTCACAGCTGACCCAGTGACTCCCCATGGGTTTCCTGGACTCTTAACTGTTCATGGGAGGAGAAAACCCCACCTTTCTCACTTGGAACTGCTGGTGGCTTAAAACCACCGACCATGCAAACCACAGCCCAACATGTAACTACACTACCACAAGGTTCCCCCAAATTGACAATCGTTCGAACAAAGAGTTTGGAAAGTAAAGTCAGTTCAAAGATATTTTACATGATTTTGATGTTATAATTCAAGAATGATACATACAAGATAATCCAATATCGATATCATTTGTTCAATACTACTTTGTAATAAGAATTCCATAATATCCCCTAAAGAAACTAGGTTTGTTTTTTTTTTTTTTTAGGCATCACTGCCCTCAGGTGGTGGGAGTAGGAGGCCCAGCCTTTGCTCCTGGGAGCCGGAATTGAACCTCCATCCCAGTGGGCCTCAGTCCTGCGCACAACCACTATGCCACCGGGGCTCAGCCCAAGAAACTAGGTTTTAATGAATAAGCTAAACCTTCAAAAATTTCCTCAAACATCACACCTGGTCCAAATGAATTATCTTTGTGTGGTGCTGTCATCCTAATAGCAAAAGGGAAGAGTTAGGAAAAGACATTCTTTTCCATTAAAAAACAATCCCCATAGTGTGAGTTGATCACATTTTAAAGGTTCTGTGGCTTTACCTTATGAAACCTAGGGCTGTTACTTCCTTTATTCTTCAAGATTGAGGAGTTTTCATTGACGAGTCTGAGCATTTCTCTATTCCTTTAGACCAGTGGCTCCCAGAGTGATTGTTAGAAGACTGCATTACATGCTTAGCACATGGGAAAATGTGCTAACATTATGCGGTCCTATGTCCAGAAAACCCAGAGTAGAAATGAGGTGTCCTTCCAAAACAAGCTCACTGTCACTGAGTCAACTCTGACTCATTGGGACCCAGTAGGACAGGGGAGAACTGCCCCTGTAGAGTAGAAAACATTGCCTTTCTCTTCCAGTATGGCTAGTGGCTTTGAACCACTGACCTTGCGGTTAGCTATCTAACGTACAACACTCTGCCATCAGGGTTCTTTCTCTGTCCGACCGCGTCACAATCTACCATGGAATCGTTTGTGAAAATTGACAAACCATTTTTGTGGAGCTTATGCCTTTTTATTGTGACTCATAAGGTCGCTGTGATTTAGAACCAGCCCAGTGGCACCTCACCACCACCATGACATTGGGATCCAGACCAAGCGGTAAAGATTAGTCTGAGAAACTCTCCGTAGCGTCTCTACGAGTGCAACTGGACGAGGTTTGAGTTGCTCCAATGGTCTAGAGCAGTCTCACTGTATGTGATCAGCCACATCTTTCTTCCTCTCCACCGACTGACCTTCCTTTGGTTTATGGCCGAGCACTTATGCATTGCGCCCCTGGGACTCCTGCAGCCAACTGCCGAATCCTCCAGAGCCCCTATCTGTGTACCAGTGCAGGTACTCAGCAATGCAGGTGGTCAGGCCCAGTTCACCCATTTGCCACCCTTGGTGGGGATGGGTTAGAGCAGATCTCCAGAAATCCTGCAGTTGAGCCCTGTAGTCTTCTAGAATGAGTTGGTTCCTCAAAAATGGACAAACAGAAAAAACATTCCTCCATCATTTCATTAACACATTGCATTTTTCTTGCTTGCTTTGGAAAGTTCAAGTGGTCTTGGCATTTCAACTATTTTCCGTGCAATATTCCTGTTGATTTTTTTTTAATGTATGAGGAAATATATCATCTGAATCTTTCAAGTGTGCCTGGCTCTTGCCTGCGTGCATCTTGCTGACCAGCTTGTTTCTCCTTTGCAGTCCTGATGTAGCTCTCCCTGAGGAAGAACCACATTCCAGCCCCCAGTGCGCTCCTCTCCACTGTCTCTCCAAGCCTCCCTGCCCCAGCTCATCATCGCCTGGGGACAAACACCTGGGCTGAACGGTGGGCCGCCGTGCACGGGACACTGCCCAAGATCCAGCGGTGTGTTCTTCTTGGCTCTTAGATGTACCACTGGATGCGTGCCCACCTTTGTGGATGACAGGAGAATGCTGAGAAGAATGACACCAAGCACAGATTCTGGTGTGATCAGACAGTTTATGGTTTCTCTAAAGCCATAGCTAAACGTCTGTGATCAAATGGCTAATGTTCAATGACATAAAAACAAAATCCACAGGAAACCCCTATCTCAGATGGCTGGTGTGACCTCGGTATCTTCAGAGAGACCTAAGACAATGTAAAATACATATATTGTAAAACCATCTTAGCTCACACTCCAAGTTCAGCTGTAGGAATTGATCCTAATACTTTTTATCATTGATATTTATTTTATACTTTATTTGCTACATGGTGTGTGTCGGAAAAAAGCACTTCTATGAGAGGTGAATTTAATTCATTTATTTTTCAAATAAGCATCGTTTGCACCATTAAATATGTTTTAATTTAGTTTAAAATAGGGAATTGGCCAGACTGTGGTCACTTTTCCAGCACAAAGTGAGACATGAGGTGCATTGGAATGTTAATGATCACGGTATCTTGCTGCTACATTAATATTGTTTATGCACTTATTTTCTAATAGCTCATTAACTACTGGATTTTTTTTAAACTAGAGTTCTTCACTGGACATTATTAAGTAAACCTAAGAAAGAGACTACGTGATTAGTCACTGACTTATTATATCTTTGACTGCATCTTTCATTCTTTTTTTAAACTGCAGACAAGTAGATGCATTGGTGCTGCTCATGTGTGTGTGTGTGTGTGTGTGTGTGTGTGTGTATACATATAAAAAGGCTAACTAATTGGAAGGGAAAAAATGGTGTGTTTATCTAATGACCAGAATTTTTTTTTTAAATTTCTCCCCAATTAGCGTCCTCTTCTGAATCCTTCCTTCCAAAAGATATCGAGTGCAGATGGAAGATTGTACAACAGGGTTGATAGGAGGCAGCCTTAAATAATTTACTCAGAAAGTGTTCAAAGCTTGGTTAAAAAATGTATGCTTTGGGGGAAAAAATTGTATGTTTTGTTGTTTTTTGGTTTCATAATTTTCCTTGCCAAAAAAGAGAAAACAGTGAGAGAGAGAAAGAGAGAGAGAGAGAGGAAAATAAACCCTAGCTCATTATCTACTTTTGACAAACACTCAGGTGCCTACAATCATGATCATATATTGAGACAATACTACAGGTTCTTAGTTCATCTACAAATTCTGCTGGGTATCATGTATGACTTCATTCAAGGTAGTATGTTCACAGCAAAATTTTCGTTGCACCTAATCTGACAAACGAGGGAAACAGCCTTTTGAGCTGCAAGGTCTAACACTCTGGGGCTCCTATCAAGGGCTGCCCACTCTGCTCCTCGGCTTCCCCCTGGTCTTGTCAGGGAGCCTGAACCTCTGTCGAACCCGAAGGAGCTGGCCTTTTCATGTACTGATATCAGCAACTTCACCTCGAAATGAAAATGACCGTCCGTGTCAACACAAAGAGGCGCGTGGTGACGTGCGGGTTATGGGCTGGGTGCCTAGCTGCAAGCTCTGCAGTTTGAAACCACCAGGCACCGCGTGGGAGAAAACGGGCCCTCCGACTTCCTGAAAGAGCTACCATCTCAGACCCCTGGAGGGGCAGTTCTCCCCTGTCCCACCGATGGCCATGAGTTTGGCTTTGGGTTTTGTTCATATAAAGATTGATAGCAGCATAGGTCACAGATCAGGAAGATCTGTAGGGCCTGGTTGGCTTATTGAGTGGAAGGGGGTGGCTTCCTCACGGACTTGGTACATCCGGTCTGGTGGCTGGCTGGGAAGACATAAAGCACATCGTGGGAGCTTTGCTCAGGCATAAGCTTAGTGAGTAGTGATCCCAAGGTCCAAAGTAACTAAAGGGTTTTGAGTTCCTTATGTCCCATTCTTTAGCAGTCTCATCTATTATGCAACTCAGAGGGCATAGTTGAAAATCCTCACCAAAATTAGAGACTCAGATCGATTTATGGACAACGAGAGTCCTGATCCTGCTCTTTCCTGTCCCCCACCGTTTCCTGTGTTTGGTGGTATTTGCCAGCTACCAGCAGGTAGTGAGACTGTGTGGATTGTTTCAGCTGTTCAATGAATGGAAGCTCTCTTCCCACCACGCCCCCTTTTCCTTGTTATTCCTCTCTTCAAACCTGCGTGTTTAAGCTGAGAAGTGGCATAGCTGCAAGGTTGACTGACTTTTCGTAGAATCTGTTGGGTCTGAGGGAAAACATGCCTTTAAAAAAAAGTTCCTCAGGATATCATCCGCTAAGGGCCTCACCGGTTTCCTTGGTGAAGCTGGGACTGGCGCAGAAAACGTCACTGATGCACGCTTCATGACAGCGGTACTGGCTGTTGGCACGGGGGAGTGTATGCTTGCTCACTTTCTCCACTGTGTGACCCCGTAAAGGGTTCACTGGCTTTTTATCCAATTCAGATAAAAGCTATAATTAAGACTTTTATTTAAGCCCCTTATCATCGTCAAATGGGAAAGGTTCATTTTGCCAGTATAACTCTAAATATTTTAGTGAAATATTTTAGTGAAAGATTTTAGTGAAATGAGGTCTAAGACGATAGGAAGACTTGGAGAAAAATCTCATTTTTATCACAAAATTAGGTGTCCGTCCGTAAGCAGTATTTCCACTCCAGCATTCTTTAATATGCCAGTTGACAACCACCAGGTTTTAGAGACATTTAGCAGATAAATAATGTAGCCTTGATTCAAAGCTACATCTATAAAGATAACACCAGAATTCAAAGGAGAGTAAGACCTGAAAAGCTAGTGGAAATAAAAAAGGAATGGGTCTTCTTTACCCTCATTGAAGAGAGACGTGGGGAAGAGAATTAAACTGCAGTAATACAGTAAAAATACCGGCTAGTTACAAATATTAGCGGTAATTAGCAAGAGCAATTATCCGTGTAACCAGGACATTTTGAACAAGTAAGCACAATTAGAATACTAAAAAGAATAGTGAGTATACAGAACTACTGTTCAAATGAGGATTTTCATAATTAAAAAAAAAAAAAGGAACAATAATGTCCTTTGGCCTAAAGTACACAGGGGCCTACAGGACCCTGTGAATAATCTTAAACATCATCTCATGGGTTAGCAGATCTCTTTCCCGTATCTAGTTCTGCTTCACCTAAAAGAAGTTTGAAGAACTTTAAGAGGAAAAATTATTAAATAATTTGTAAGGACCCATTTAGGAATATTATACTTTATTTAGCCCAAGAAGTATCCTAATGGTCTTTAAGAAAAGAAGCTTTAACAGATGGTAGTTAAAAGACTAGAATGAGAGAAAGTCTTTAGTGTAAAGGGTTTGTACTAGAAGAAATTTCTAACATTGAAATTGGCAACCATAAGATATATTTGTTAAAAATAATATTGGTGGTCTAGGTAGGAGTAAGTGGAAGGATATCATATGGTAATATAGTCCTGGGAATCTGTAAGCCCATGTATGATTCTGTAAATTTTTTAAATGCTTTCATGGTATAGTGTTTTGCCATAAACTATTTTTCCCCTTAAGGCTTGGATACCAATAAATTTTTCCAAGGTATTTGGTTAAAAGAATAAATAAGCAGGATTATCATGATTATTTCCCCCTCTTGATTTATGTTGTAACACATTTAAACTTACCCAAAATGTAGTGATTTCACTATAAAAAGCCCCATAATTGTCCAAGCTCAAGAATTGTCCAATTCTCAAGAATAATGGAGAAATGGAAGGTACACATCCCTTTGGGGAAAATATCTCTCAAATCTTATCTTTAAAGGAGCCTCCGTCTATATTTTCTTTTTCCATGCTTTGGGAAGTATTCTTGTACAGATAAATACTTCTGTTTCAAACAAGCATGACTCGTGGATCCAAGAAACACCACGATGATTGGATGTGGGAAGTTCCTGACACACTATATTAAAATCTCCTATGGCTCTCAAGTGGAAATGATAAAACAGGAAGAGGAAGAAATGCAATATATTTTCTATGGGAATAATAATGTCAAACTTAATGTATAATTCTCATAAGCAACCCGATCACATTGTCTACTTCTCATAAAGACACATTAGAGGAGAATATGGGTTTCCGGTAAGTGGAACGACACTGGTTCAATCCAGGTGTGCCCCAGTGTTCCATGTTTGTATCGGTATCGTAGCTGTACAGTAGAACTAGATTCGAAGGAAACGCTAAGGATGGTAGAGGGCAAAATGCACAATTTTAAAGCAGTGTTTGCCCTCCAGGTTTCTTGTTTGCGTGCACAGTAAGGGTGATTTAGAGTGGTCTGTGTTTTTAAGATTGCAAAGAATTGACAAGGACATGCTTTCTCAGAAAGGGAATGCAGTTCTTAAAAAATTGAACCGGCGTTATGCTGGCATGATCAGTGCTGATATCGACAAGCAGAATTTACTTTCATATCCATCCACACAACTATTTAACTCCCAGAGACCTTTTCCATGGTCAGTCATGATTCCCCCAGGTGAGTTGTGTCTGTAGGTGTATCGTGGTGTTTATTTAATTGCTGCCACTGTCACTGCCAGAGCCCCCAACGTCTTGCACTTATGGCCCGATCTTACTTCGTTAGTACCTGAACGCTTTGATCTCAGGACCGCTTTCATCCCTGTTACATAAAGGACAAATGAAAAATAACATTTAAACTTAAGGTTCCCACGTGAAGATTTTTTTCTCCCCCAGAAATAATATTCTATTTAAGAAGCAGCAAGCTGAGCAATTAACTGCCGTTAGTGTCAGGGCGTGAGTGTAAAATTAAAGTATGCAGTATAACATGTTTGCATGAGATATTTCACTTCATGGAAGTTTTCCCACCCTCATAATATGAACACTGTACAAGTCTTATTTCTCTTACGACCTTTTCTCCAGTAAGACTACAAGGAGATTGTTACCTATAGCCAGTCTCCTTGCCATATTGAAATGCATGGCTCTGTTTCTCAGTGTATCTGTATCTCTTTGCTCTCGGAGTTCTTTAAAATGTGCCCTATTCCAATTGAAACCTGGATAAACAGCCGAGCCAGGTGGTTTCTGTGACCGAAGTTCAGTTGTGTAGAGCACACTGTAGGACACCTTTTTATTGGGGGAAAGATTGTTTTTAGAGTTATTCTCAGATCATCGTGGTTCTCTAAGGAAAATGCTGAAAAGTCAGCCCGCTCCTTTGCAGTGTGAATTTCCTGTTACAAATATTCCAAAACAAGGATCGGGGAATGGTGCTGTCAAGGGAGGTGGTGCCATTGAGTCACCAAGTGCTTATTCAACGGTGGTCATGGAGCTGCAAGAGGAGGGGTTTTGCTGTTTGGGTTCAAAGAAATGACTGTGAAGCAGATCTTAGAAAAAGTCAGTCATTTTTCAAGCATTGCCACAAAATGGTCTGACATAAGGTCAATCAAGCAATTCTTTGGGGGTCTTTTGTTACTTTTTGGTAACTACTTTGTGTTTTATTTGCATGGTTATGATAACCCCTACATGGCTCTGATGTTGTACTTCTTTCTGGTCCTACCATCTGTAGAATGTGCGGTCAATCCTGATTTCTATGCTGTGTGATTATTGTTGCAATACTCAGCTCTGGCTACGGTGAGTGGCCAGTTTCTTATTCCACCTTTGGGATGAATGATGTGAAGTGTTTCCACCTAATGATGATTCATATGAAAACATGACTACATGACTGACTGAAAAGACTCTTTTTTTGCTAATAATTTTTAAAAATCCAACTACCAAGGGGAAATTACTTTCGAAAACATAGATTTGTTTTAAATGCCAAAATGTTCTTATGAATTTATTGTTCTTAATTTTCTTAAGCTGTTGGCTATCCTAAGTAATGTCTCATGGGGGGAATTCATATGATATGTGCTTGTATTTATGTAATCTGATCATGCCCTCAAATTGTTGGAAAAGGCACTCCAGTGCTAAGAAAACAACCAGAAGCCAATATATCAATTCTTACATCTTGGTTTATGTTACCAACTGAATATGGTATAATGCATAACTTTCCAGTAAATAAACTGGTCATCTTTTGTTCCTTTCCTCTATGCTACTTTTTTAAGTCTGTTTGAGCAATTTTTCTGTATGTCATTTTGACTTGTGCTTCCAAACAAGAAAAGAGTATCTGAATGTCTACATGGCTATGCATTTCTTCAGAGTGGGGGCTTATGTTCACTGGCCACAGAAGGCTTTGCTTGGGCGCCATTTCTATGTTTTTTTGCTAAGAAACATGTAGCATCATTGCCCACTTGTTCCATTTCTCACCTTTGAGCTTTGTCTTCTTTACTGACAAGATGTTTTTTGCCAGGAGGAGACCCTGCTGAGTGAGAAGAGAATCATCAAGAAAGTGGCTGTTCTAAGAAGAGGGAACAGCATTCAAAAGAGAGAAGGATGCTGCTTGCATGCTTTCTGGTGGAAGGCAACACTGCCTTGTTCTCTTTGCTATGAAGGATCAGTGGGGTTCCAAAAATTTGCAGGAGTTTATTGCTAATGGCAAATCGTCTGCTTTGGGAACCATCTACTTTGGTTCAGTTCTAGTTTGGCAGTTTGAAGGAAAGAGCTGGGCAGAATCTGCATTAAAGAGAGGGTCCAATGAGTTGAAGCCTCTTACACAATCCTGTCTATCACCAATAGATTAACCCATCATGGGCAGGACAGGAGTGCTGGCTAAAGCAGTTTGCCTTACCTTTGAATGAAGAACAATCAGAAATTATGGTATGACCATCCCTAGAAATCTCTATTTCTCTTCCAAAAGTTATGGTTACCCTTTGAGGTTCAACTGTTAAGTTCATTTGAGTCTTCAACTTCTCCCACTCAGTAAAGCTGATATATTGTCACATTTTAAAGCTAAAGAAAACTGGACTGACCTATAAAAGTATTGGGATGATCTCTTTACCATTTCATCTTGCTGTACTGACACCTCAGATAGCAGTGTCCGGGGAGCAAGGTAGATGTTCCTGCAACCCACTGCAGGTGAGAAAGAGGCCAGGCAGATGGGAACTTGTCTGAAGTGATTTACCTACCTTTTAATGTCACCTGGAGTGACTTGTACATTGCAAGATTTGAGGTTGGGTGAGAATCCTAAATGCTGAAGGAGTGGGCTCTTTGGCTCCTTGCCCTGTCGCAATGGTTAACCTCCTTCCTTCCTGGTATCTTCTCAGAAATGGTACAGGGAAAGGAGCCAAGGAGCCCCCAATGAGAGCACAGCATGAGACCAAGTAGAAATTGTCTTCAGTGCAGGACCTTGTGACTGTAGGAGGCATCACCAGGAGAAAGGAAGTAAGTCCAGACCCCAGCCTTGGACCCAGCTTTTAGAAGCAATGCTTTATTTTTAACAGAGTAGATGTCTCCATTTATTCATTTGGAGAAAGCAAAGGTATCCTTCCAATGCTCTTGGGAGGAAGGAAATAAGGTAAGTGGCAACAATTGAGAATTTTGAAGCTGAATCTTGCATTAGCATAATACGGCTCTTAACATTCAACTCAAAAATTCTCAACTCATATCAAGCTAGATGATCAGAATCTCTAAAGGAAAATTTTCAAATTATCAGCAGCAGACATTTTAATTAGTGTGCCTTAAAGTTCAGAGACCTTCATAATTTGACTTCCTTTAGGGTCATAAATTATTAACAATGCATCAAATGCCACAGGAAGCTTCACCTCACTAAAAGTCCAAGATGAAGACATGATTCCTGTGAACTTGGCTTCAAAAGACATCAAAGAGGAAATAAAGTACTTACCTCACTGAAATTCCTTTCCCTTTGAAAATGTGGGCTTTTGTTTCTTGATTTTGGTTTATGAAGTGTAATGACTCTCTATGTTACTCTGCAAGAATACAGGATAGAGCACTTTCCTTGGGCTTTTAGGGGACTACAGTTGACAATGGTGGTTGCTATGTACTGTCCATTCCACTCCAATCCGTGGTGAGCCTGTGCACAACAGAAGGAACTCAGCCCAGGCCTGCACCACCCTCCCCATTGTCCCGTGGAGCCTATTGTCACAGCCACTGCGTCAATCCGTCTCACTGAGGGCCTTTCCTGTTTGCATTGCCCCCCTGCCTTACCCAGCACAGTGTTTCCTTAACCAGGACAGCCGCTCCTAACAACCTCTCGAAAGTATGCAGGACAAAGTCTGTCCATCTCTGTCCTCAAGGAACACTCCGGCCATGTGTCTTCTTAGCAGACTGGCTTTGTTCTTTTGGTACTCCACAGTACTTTGAATATTCTTCATCAACACCAGGATTCAAAGGCACCAATTCTCTGGTCTTCCCTAATCATTGATTAGTAACACAAATAGTGTCTAACATGAAATGATTATTAACACACAGTAAGCCCTCCAACTCTACATAATACTCACTAGACAAACTGGATACCCTCCCACATGCACACAATTCTGCATGGGAGAGTACTAAATGTTCAGACTTTGACTTACATACTGTATTCCCCTAGTGTATTTAGAGAGGAGCCCTGGTCATGTTGTTGGCCTGCTAACCACAAGGCCAGAAGTTCAAAACCACCAGCTACTCTAAGAGAAACACGAGACTTTCTACTCCTAGAAAAACGTATGGCCTCAGAAGCCACAAAGGCAGGGCTAACCTGTCCTATGGTGTCTCGGAGTTGGAATGAAGTCATTGGGAATGAGATTTTAGGTTCTTCATAAGCAGCATCTTAGCAGTGCTGGGTTAGGGTTCAACTGCCAGAGCTCAGGTTAAAATCCACCAGCTCCTCTTCAAGGAAAAGTCAAGGCTATCAATCCCTATAAGGACTTGCCCTCTGGGAAGCCCTGTACAGGCTTGCCACGAGGCGGACTCGACCAGATGGCAGTGGAAGTGAATTCAGAATATGACATGCATTTTTTTTTTACATTTTTTTTTTTTAGGGCATCACTGCTCTCTGGTGGTGGGAGTAGGAGGCCCAGCCCCACTGCTGGAATTGAACCTCCGTCCCAGGGGGCCGCAGTCCCGCACACAACCACTATGCCACCGGGGCTCAGCCCTATGACATGCATTTTAACTGTCCTGCTTGCATTTAAAAGTCCTGCTTGCATTCTGGCAGCAATGTGCTATCTCCATTTCAAAGTAAAGTGCCCACCAGAATGACAAAGGCATATACGTGAAGGTTTTAATGGGGGTGGGGGTGAGGGGAGCTGTTCACTTAAACAGCAGATGAGGAGTGCAAAAAGAAACTCCTTTTGTCACAGATAAACACGACTTGCATGTGATAGAGATTTCTATGCATTAACCACCACCCCCAACCGGAAATGCCAAACGCTTTGTCCATTCAATCTAATACTTCTGAATTCCCACAACTAAGAAATACATTTAGAGGAAATACATTTGGAGAAATACAGCAGAGGAAAGGAAAGACTAAAGAAATGAAGTTACGCAGCACACATTTGCATGGTGATTAGCTACAGACTATGAGGGATTTTATGTAAGTATTGGTATTGGTCTCAAAGTCTTGCTCCTGGGATACCAGCTCATACATGTGCGGGGCTGATTGCAAACAACGCCTGTTGGAACCTGCTCCGACCCCGGCATGGCTGCCGCAAGTTCTCCGCAATGCACTGCCTCCTCCTCGCTGGGCGCCTTCAGAAAAGAGGTTCATCCAAACAGTGGCTCTGAGGGAATCTGCTGGACGGACAGTCAGCTCAGAAAGTTGTGGCCACGTGGATTCCCAACGGGTTATCTTGATAAATTTTCTTGAAAGACACGGGATGATCGTGGGGGTATTTTAGGAAGATGTCTCGAGAAAATAGAAAATTGCAATGGCGAACCAAGAGGCTGGGGGGATAGCGCTACGGTACGTGAACTGCGACGCTCCACCCCTCCCCACGTGGAGAACTGTATTGCGAAATGCATCCACCCTATAGCCCTGCTTTGTACCTTCTGTGTTCTTTTTGTTCCCTCCAAAGCAAAGGAGCCAGAAAAGAAACACGATTTGAGTCTCCCAGGGATGCCAAAACTCACTATTGCTTTGACATGGTTGAAATTAGAGAAACTTAGAATTGGGGGTGGGGGGTGGGGAGAGGGGGGAGGAGCAGTTTGAAAGGAAATACAGCTTTCAGAGATGTAGGGATCTAGTTAGAGGCTATATTGAGACACGATAGCTTCGCATTTTGATATTTTTAATAAAGCTTTCTACTATGTGATTCCCATGCCCTGTATCCACTTACCGGTACCCTATATTAAAAAAGGGATAAAGAATCAGTTATTTAGCTGTCTCAGTTATCTAGTGCTGCTGCATTACGTACACGCACAATGGATGGTTTCAAGAAGCGGGAATTTATTTTTCCACAGTGCCAACAGTCTGATTACAGGGGGCCTGCTGGAGGGGCAGGCTTTTCCTATGGGCCCTGGGGAAAGGCCTGCTGCCTCTGTTTGCAGGTCTTTGCTGACTCCTCGCTTATCGGCAGGTGGCGCCGCACTCATCCTCCCATGTCTCCATTGAGTTTTTTCTGCTTGCTTAATCTGCTTGTTTATAACTCACTCAAAAGAGATTGAGGCACATACCACACTAAGGCTGCCACATTCACATAGCAAAGCTCTGTTCCTACATGGGATGATCACAACAGAGTAGAAGGATGCATAACACTTATTTTTTAGATGACACGATTTAATCCATACACCATGGAAGTCTATTGAAATCTATCTGTCAAAGAGCAAAAAGATGGAGACGTCAGACAATGTGAGATATGACAAGATAATTTATACATTATCAAGGGTTCATGAGGGAGGGGGGCACAGGGAAGGAGGGAAAAGTGAAAGCAAACAGAAAGCAAATGTTTTGAGATTGATGAGGGCAACAAATGTACAAATGTGCTCGACTCAATGGATGGATGTATGGATTGTGATGAGTTGTACGAGCCCCCAATAAAATGATTAAAAACAAAAAGGAGCAAAAGATATAGGTGAAAAGGTGTTGAGGGAATAAGATTTAGTATTTAGATACCTTTTATGTTGCTTTGATATTTCAATCATGGAAATATATTATTTATTCAAAATAAAATAACCCACTGTTGCCCCTTGAGGGGGATGAACACTGGAATTGTAGGTGTAGGGGTAGAATGGGCTTGTGTGACATGAATAATCATAACAATACATAATATGTTAAGGGTTCATGAGGGTGGCAGGGTGGGTGAGGGAGGGAATAAAGAGTTCAAAAAGAAAGATAATGTTTTGAAATTTTTGGCAACATTTATACATGTCTGCTTGATATAATGGGTGTATGGATTGTTATATGTAAGAGCCCCCAATAAAATGATTTTTAAAAAGAAGACAACCTAGCCTTTCAAAAATTTAAGTGAGCCAGGAAGAAGAGTCATGAATCTCAGAGAATTTTTGCTTTCTTTTTCTTCTCCCCCACTTCAAGCAGTGTACTTCATTCAGTACAGTTCTTTTTGTAAGCACTTTTGAATGTGGTTAAGTTCTTTTCCTGGCTCTTCATAGTCTGTGGCCCTGGGAAATTACTGGTCCTTGCTATATCTTATTTGAAAAATATGGCTGAAATGGCTACCTGGAAATTTTTGTGCAGATTAAATAGCACATTTAACATTAAAAAAAATGGCTTAACCAAAGATTTTTTATATTGGCAGTTCAGCGTTGGAATCCTCCCATTTGCTTATGCGTTCTTTCATTCAGCAAATATTTATTGTGAACTTATTTTATTCTCATACATTGCCATAGGGGCAAAGAATAAAATCAAAAGAAATAAAGTTCAAGTCTAGCTGTTATTTGAATCTATCAAGAATGGATGCTGGAGACAAGCAAAATACAGTCACATAATACAGGTGAATTTGTCAAGGTCTGCTGGTGAGAATATTATGGCAAAAGAAAATGCTGGGCTGAGCCCTGGTGGCCTAGTGGTTGTGTGCGGGACTGCAGCCGACAGGGTTGACAGTTCAAATCCAGCAGCAGCTCTCCAGGAGCAAGGCTGGGCTTCCTACTCCCACCAGGGCAGTGATGCCACAAAAAAAAAAAAAAAAGAAGAAGAAGAAGAAGAAAGAAAAGAAAATGCTGAACCAGGCAAAGCAATTATGCCAGAGTTGGAGCAGAGATGTAGTGAAGCAGCTCACAGCATGATAGGAAGTGATTATGTTGGGCTCATGAAAAGCAATATGAAATGTACAAATCCTTTTCACATCATGATTGTCTCATTTAAAATATACTAAAATATATGAGATAGGCTTAATTTTTCATCATTTTTATAAATTACTGTCTACGTAAAAGTAGCATTACTATTTACCTAAAAACCAATGAATACTATACAATACAAATACAAGTCTTAAAATTGTTTATTTATTTTTAGATAGTAATTACAGATTTTGCATATCTTATTTTCACTGCGACATTGCTTTAAAATTTTTAAATTGTTTTACAGGTAAGTATTATATCTTCTTAAGACTTTATAATGTGCCCATTTATCTTCTCCTTTAACAATTTATGTTCCATGATCTTATTCTACATGCTCTTATTATTATTGATAATTTTCAATGTGGGTGAACTTGCAATTTACCCTGTAAACAATTTTTAATATCACCCATACACTGTCTTTAAATACATAGAAACTAACTTGTACATTTTCTAGGTCTTTATTCCAACTCCCCTTTCCTTGAATGACTCATCCACATTATCTATAAACTTAAGAGCATATTGTCAAATATATTCTTATAAAATTTTTTTCTCATACAAACTTAAGCAAATATATTACTACATCATTAAGTTTTGCATTTGCTTAATGTTTACTGTTATCTTTTACCTTGTATTTGCATAGATTCAAACTGTAGGCTTAGCTGTTTATACACATTAATAGAAATATATACATATTTACAATATACCTACATATTATTGATTACATCTGTGATTATACA
>PVJH01016671.1:0-27934 GCA_004026705.1 Nesogale talazaci
GTGACAAGAGCTGCTGTCGGAAGTTACAGGCACCGTCTGACTTCATTCCCAGCCACCCCCTGGCAGCCTCACAACTCTGCCTCATTACAAGGACAGTGTGGGTAGAGGGATCACTTGCATCCCACAGATCCCGAGCACGAGACTCATGGGGTTCCCATCTTCTGGAGTCTGGGCTGTAGGGTCGCCTTGACTCTCGGCAGTTCACCAAAAAATACTTTGGATGCACGTGCGATTTTAACAATTCGTGTTCCAGAACATTTTGATAGGAGAGACAGAGCTTAGCACTGTTTTTAGGCCCTGGAAGAGCCCCGGTAGTATTGTGAGTTGGCTACTGGGCTGCTGACTGCACTTCAAACCCACCAGTGGCACTGTGAGATGAAGGTGAGGCTGTTGGTTCCTTGTAAACATTCACGGTTCCCGAGACTTTGCCCAGGGTCACTGTGAGTTGGAATCAACTCAATAATGGTAAGGAAACCGTCAGTCACTCCAAAGTGGTGCAAGAAGACTCTTGCCCTGCTTTCAGCAACACAGCTAGCCCGTCTGCCCCACACGGACTGCTGTTTTAGAGAGGGATCAACTCATGCACAGAAAAGGGAAGTCGCTTGTTTGTCCAGGAAATGGCAACACAGGAATCATCCCAATTCAACATTCACCGAATACCTGCTTACTGAAGATGTTAAGTAGGGTTTTGAGTACTCATTTACATGCTCATCCATCCTTTTTGTATTCCTACAAATATTTACTGCATCTCTTTATCTGTGTAACAAGGATTTCTTCTCTGAGAATCAGAGAAAGGCTTTGTAGCCAGGCTACTTGGTTCCCATTCGGGCTTCACAGTCTATTAGCCAAGGGAGACCTTGGACAAGTTTCTTAAGCCTTCTCTCATTCCTTTCAGCTGTAAAAAGGGTATACTAATTAGCCCCACCCTCTAAAGTTGTAATGAGAATAAAATGAGTCACTGCCCTTCTGGAAAGTGCTCAGAATAGTGCCAAGTAGAGTAAGCACCCTATCGGTGTTTGTTTGGACCACAGCAGTTGAGGTCATTATTATTATTACCATTACTACATACGGGGTACAGTATTGTAGGGTTCTGGGAATATAGTGGGGTAAGACAGTCTCTGGGGGTACAAACAGTGAATGTGCCCAGCTCCTAACTAACTGAAAGACTTGAGGTCAAAGTCCACCTAGAGACATCTCAGAAGAAGGACCCGCCACCGATCTACTTCCAAAACTCAGCCATTGGCCTGGTTCCACTCTTGACCCCTGTGAGTCACAGTCCACACACTCGGCAACAACTGGAAAGGGAAGACAGGCAATGCCCAGCCTCTGCAGAATTGACATTTGGAGGAGGGAAGAGAGCAGTGTTGGGTTTGTGTTTATTGAACGTTCTCATGTATCCCGGTGCTAGTCTGTTACATTCTGTTACCCCTGGAGCATTCGACCTCAGGAAAAGGTCCAGTTACTTGCCTGGGGAGATACCCACACACCCAGTCTGGGACCTTGAGCATCACAGTCCTCCCCCTGGTATCGGACTGGAGTTTTGGAGCTGTTTTCTCACACGAGGTTCTTGGGTCAATCGGCCCTCTCTGCCTTGAACTGTCTGGTGGCTGCACCTAGCCTCACTGGTCTCTCTCTTCCTGTCTTAGCAGATGAAGAATGCTCCACCACAGACCTCCCCTATAAGAAGCCCTACATGGAGACGTCACCCAGTGATGAGGACCCCTTCTACCGCTCCAGCTACCCCCCACAGCAGGGCCTGAGTGCCTCCTACAGGACCGAGTCAGCCCAGCGGCAGGCTTGCATGTACGCCAGCTCAGCGCCGCCCAGTGAGCCAGTGGCCAGCCTGGAGGACATCAGCTGCAACACCTGGCCCGGCATGCCTTCCTACAGCAGCTGCACCGTCACCACCGTGCAGCCCATGGACAGGCTGCCCTACCAGCACTTCTCCGCTCACTTTACCTCGGGGCCCCTGGTCCCCCGGCTGGCGGGTGTGGCCAACCATGGGTCCCCACAACTTGGAGAGGGCATGTTCCAGCATCAGAACCCCGTGGCCCACCAGCCGGTTGTCAGACAGTGTGGGCCTCAGACGGGCCTCCAGTCCCCCGGAGGCCTCCAGCCCCCCGAGTTCCTCTACTCTCATGGCGTGCCGAGGACACTGTCCCCACACCAGTACCACTCGGTGCACGGAGTGGGCATGGTGCCAGAGTGGAGCGACAGCAGCTAAAGCGAGTCTTGCATCGACGCAGACATTGACCACAGAGAGAAAGAGAGAGACAGGAGCACAGAGAACCCCAAGGACAAGTCTTTCTTATTTCTTCGATCACGTCTGCACTCCAGGCCCCCCTCCCCGGACACCGGGCTAATCCATCCGTCGCTTGAAGCTTGAAGTCACCATTTGAAACAATGTGATGTTGCCCCATTTGTCTACGAACTTGCAAAGCCAGCAGAGAGAAAATGGCCTTCCCAACCCCCCATGACCCTGTGAAACCCACATGTATCCACGGTCACCTTCCTGTCCCCCCTTAAATGTCCCCCTCCCCCAGAATCCCTCCTTAGGTCTCCCAAGAGGCTATGCCTCATCCAGCGCTTCCTCCCCAGGCCTAATCAGAGTCTCCTGCCTGTCTTGGTGTTAATGTTGATGTTGTTATATAATAAATAATAATATATTAACCCCTACCCCCTTTTCAATGATCTCAAAGGGACCCAGTCCCTTATCTGGGAGGAAGCCTGAGGCAGGTGTGTTTCCAAATATGTGGGGCTCATCCCCCCTCCCCCAACTAAATGACTCCTGTCGCCTAAATTCACCACCATCCACCCCCTCGCTGGGGCAGCTGGGGGTGCACATGACGAGCAATTTGCCCGCTAAGAGAAAGGTGGGTGGTTTGAGCCCATCCTGAAGCACCTCAGAAGAAAGGGCTGGTGAATGCCTTCCATGGAGCCCAGCTCCCCTCGGACCCACGCAGAGTTACCACGAGGTGCAGTGGACGGGACGGCGACAGGTTCCCCCTTGACTAAGAGAAGTCCACACCTACCTCTGCCGAGGGATGTTTCTGGAAATGTCCCCTCGCCCCAGCTTCTCTTCGTCGTCTGCCCTGCCTTCCCCATCCACTTGGGCTCTGTCCGACCCCAGCGGAGCCAGGACCCCGCGGGTCTCCCCCTGGTGCCATGCCGCCCGTCCTGAGCTCCACTGCCTCTCCAGCTCCTCTCCCGTCCACACACGCTCCAGTCACCGAAACGTGGTTGACCGCTTCCCCACCGGAAAGCTCACTCTGAACAACTTCACAAAGTCCCGGGTCGACCTACAGGCAGAACTGTGATAAGCGGGGCTGGAGCCCTGTGCTGACAAGCATGGCCAGCAAAGTCAACACAAATAGGCTTCCAGATAAAGCACAAAGCCAGCTCCTAGCTCCAGATTCCCCACCGCCGCCATCCGTGAGGAGTGATAGCCCGACCGGGATGCACCATCCACCCCCGATGCCCCAAGAAGCGGCCAGATGCCCGCTGCCTCGCTGCACCCAAGCCCACGTGGACGCCAAATGCGGGCGCGAGACTGTGCTTGTGGAAAAGCAGAAAGCGGTGTTTTTGTTTTTGTTTTAATTGTGTAAGTAAAACGTTATTGCAGGGTTCTTCAGATGTAATATTTTACTGGTACTATTTATTTATAAATAGGAGTTCTAATTAAGTAACACGAGATGAGATCCAGCGTGGGAGCTGGCCAAGAGCTTTTAATTTTATTGATACTCAAAACCAAGTTTGCTTCCCGCCCCCCGCCCCCGGCCCCCAGCCCTTTCCACGGTGCTTTGCTTTCGTCCTTTCTGCGTCTGTCTTTCCCCTTTTTAAGTTTTCAACTCACCCTAATAAAGAGTACAGGGTAATCCTCCAGGCTGAGTCTGTCCAAGGGCATGAGCGAGTGTATGCTTGTATGCGATTATGTCTTCTTGTACGTTGTTAAGGGGGGAGGGGGCAGGGTGAGAATGCAGTATTCGTTCCATATATCTGAGTGCCAATTAATACCTAATAAAGACCATGTGCTTCAAAAGGTACAAGGCCCTTGAAAACACCACCCCCTACCTTTTCTTTTCCCTTTTCTTTCTGCTGATTGAATATGGGTTGGGGGGAGGGGGGGAGGTGAGCTGGAAGGGGTAGCAGAGGCCAACATGCACAGGGGAGATCTACACCTGAAAAGGCAGCCAAGGACAGCCCCAGGGAACACAGTTTCTTTCTAACAGTCATGGGATGTCCATAAGGCAGAGTCAGCCCCAGGGGCAGCTGGTCTTGGTAGGGAGAGGAAACAGGATGGAGAGGTGGCCTTGCATGCAAATTCAACACCCCGTCGTCTGCTGTAGCCTGCTGGTCTGGGGGCACTGAGAATCCACTGCCTTTGGGTGTGGGGAAACTGAGTGTTTACCTGCCAGGCTCGCTTCCTGGAACCAAGTTATCCTTCTGATGCAGCCATTTGAACCGAACTGCACTCCCCCTCCTCCCAGGAGCTAACTCCCAAAGATTGACCAGCTCGAGTGGGTCCTCATGCTTGACTTTCTGAAGGGTCTCTTCCTTTGAATTGGATGCTGGAACCAAGTGTTTTGGGAGATGCCAGTGCTAGATGAGGTGGACTAGTGGGTTAAGCATGGGGCTGTGAAACACAAAGTCGGCAGTTCAAAACAACCGGCCCCTCTATGGCAGGAAGACGAGGCTCTCTGCTCTTGTGAAGAGTTTCCAGCTCAGAAACCCCCAGGGGCAGCCTCCCCCCCCCTCCATCTAAAAGGGTCGCGATGAGTCAGAATTAATGTGACGGCCGGGAGTTTAAGGTTTGTTTGTTTCAATACAGAGCTGCTAGATGGGGATTCATGTAGGAGCCGTACGTCCGGGAGTTTGTCCTCAGAAATCCACATCGGCAGGACACAGCCTCAAAGGCGCGAGCCCGGGATCCCCAGGCTCTCAGTTTTCAGGGTTACAGAGCACCCCTCCCTCTCTCAGATGACCAAGGACTGGCATTTATGCCACCTCCCCTGGAGATAGGAACCTTGGCTTATTGATGACTAATTATTCATTCCTTCAGCTCCTCCTGGGACCTTCCCCAGGCAAAGAAGGTCCCAGGTGTCCTGAATTAATGATAAAGCAGCCGCCCTCCTGCTCCTTCTGAGTGCAATGGAGAAACTAGGTCAGTGGTCTTTCCATGCCCCTCAGAGATGGAATTAATCAAGTTTCACTGGATGAGGGCTGACGGCATGCTCAACACATGTGTTGTGATTTTTCTTTTAATTGATTTGAAGAACTAGGCACCGATAGGAGACTCTCTGTTCCCAAGAACATCATCCCCAAACCAAATCTGTGTGCACCACCTCACCTCGCTCCACAACCACCCCGCCCCCCAGGACTCAGATAGCTGCCACTGTTGGAAAACCATCAAAAACTCTTTCACGGTCAGTTGCACATATCAGATAAGGGTGACTTTGATCCCCTTGCCCCCCCCCTTGCCCCTACCCCCCACAATGCAAGCACTTCTCTTAGAGGTCCAAGGCAGCGTTATAACGGACTGTTTCCCAACATGCTTAAGGGGTTGATGCCTTGTCATCAAACATGCCAAGAGGCATCACAGGAGTTACTGCATCCCTACAGGATACATTGTGGATGTCTGCTTTGAACAAGGCACCAGCGACCCATTGGGGCTCCAGTGGGAACCCCATGGGGAGGGGCTGTGCCCGCCTGCAGCTAGTGGCTTAGTGGAGTAAAGAACAACTGACTCCCATCTCAGTCGATGCTAACTGGGCACTCTCCTATAGGATAAGGGACCACTGCTCCCACAAGTTTCCAAGACTGCATCTTTTCCGGAGCAGAAAGCCCCATCTTTCTCCCTAAGAGTGGCTGGTGGTTTGGAATTGCTGACCACGCCAGGCTCCACTTCCCCAAACCAAAACTCCCGAAGCAAAGCAGTTGCCATTGAGTCTGAGTCGTGGAGGCTCCAGATGGAGTAGGGTCTTCTCCTCACCTTGTGGATCAGATCACCAGGCTTTTCCCCCTGGGACTGTGCTGGCAAGAGGATGAGCTGTTTGCACCATCCGGGTGTCTAGTGTGAGAGACAACCCTTAGGCCATGGACTGCATGGCCATTGGCTTGCAGGGATGGGGAGATCAAGGAAGGAAGCATGCGGACAAGAGAGAAGACACGGTCCAGACCTGATCTGGAACAGTGTCTCCTCACTGGAACCCTGAAGAACGGGAAAGGATTAAACAAGTGACAAGTGAGAAAGGAAGCGTTCTGGATCAAGGCCCCTGGGTGGGTTGAAGTCACCCAGTCCGCACTCAGTCACTTGTTCAGTGAACACACATCAAGGACTTACCCCGGGGAGGGGGTGGACACCTTTGTTTATCGAGCACCTACTAAGGATGCTGGGCATAACTCCAGCCAGTTCTTACAGTTGCAGGGAACTGCTACAGCCTGATGGATACTTGAGCTGGCACGTTTCTCTGCATTCGGGAGAGGGGTGTTACCACATCTACCAGCCTCCTCATCAAATTCTGACTGATGGACTGGGAGACTTGATGCAATGAAGGTGGGAGGATTCCCTTGATGTTCACAAGCATATTCTTGGGATGTTCAGGAGCTCAGAGAGGTCAAGAACTCTCCCCAGAGCACAAGGCTGGCATGTGGCAGAGCTCAGACTGGAGCCGAAATGAATCCAAACCTGAGCTTTCTCTAGTGCAGAGCTGCACTTACCTGTTTCAAAGGACAATGGTGAGATGACAATGAAGCCAGATCTCACGGAAAGTCCAGCCTAGTACCTAATGCAGTGGAGTTTCAATAAATGCCTCCTTTAAGAAGAAAAAAAAGACCTTGAGTCATGGAAGGTAAGTGGGTGGACTAGAGAAACAAATCCAGAGACTCACATATGTGCGTAAGAGAGAGCTTTATATCAAAGAGTAATTTCATATTAAGAAAACAGCCCAGCTGAGCCCAGATCAAGTCCCTCTGTCTGACATCAGCCCATTTGTCCAATACCAATCTACAAACTCCTCTTCAGACTCACACAACACATGTAATGACGCTGAATAAGATCATAGGCTTGTGGGTGGAAAGTCTTGTGGATCCAGTGGAGGTAGAAACATCTTCAGGGCTCAGGCTGACATCAGTGTGGTTCCATGTGGCTTGACAACAGGAAGGTGTACCGGAGAGAGGGTGTGTCCCGCCTCCAGAGAGGAAGACAGAAATTCCCAGAACCCTCAGGAGAAGGTCATGCCCACACAGAGGCATCACTGGCTGTGACCTGATTGACAGGCTAGACTCCACCCCCTTGCTCAAGTTGATGAGAGATTATGTAACTGCCATAACAAGCTGAATTCGCACACGCACACACACATATATTAAATTAATTGGCTCAGCAAGTGTGTATTTTGAAAATACCAATAACCTGCGTTTCATGAGAGATGGAGAAAATAAGAACGCTCATAAACTGTCGACTGGGATGAAAATATTCCAACTTCTCAGGGGGAGTGTTTGGCAAAGGGCTTCAAAAGCTGTAGCCATGTGCTAATCATTTAATCCGGCAGTCCCACTAGGAGGAATTGGCCCTCAAGAAATAATCTGAGATGTGAGTACATATTTATTGCCTGGGAAGTTCATCATGGTTTTTAAGTGTCCTGCATTAAAAACAAAACATGCCCCCCCCTCCAAAAAAAAATAAAACTATGCTCCATCATTAGAAATAGCCTTGCTGGGCACCGGGGAGTCGGCTTCCACTCACAGTGACCCTATGTACAGCAGAACAGCACGCTGCCCGCTCCTGCGCGGTCCTGTTACGTTTAAGCCCGCTGTGGCAGCCATTGTGTCTGTGGGTCCATCTCGTATAAGCGTTTCCTCTTGTCCCCTGCCCTTCTACGTTACCAAGCATAATGCCCGTCCTTTTCCAAGGACTCGTCCCTCCTGGGAACATGTCCAAAGCCCTTGAGATGCAGTCTTGCCATCCTCACCTGTAAGGAGCCTGCTGAGATGTATGTGTCCTTTGGGCAGTCCCTGGCACTCTCCACCTTCTTCACCCGCACTAGCGTTCAGACACAAGGACTCTCCTCCGGGCTTCCTGATTTCGTGTTCAGCTTTCACACACAGAGGAGGCGAGTGAAGATACTACAGGTGGTGTCCGGTGCCCTTCACCCTCACAGGAACCTGCTTCCTTCCGCATAGCTTAGAGAGCGGCTTGACCGATGCAGCGTATCCTTTGACCTCTTGACTGCCAGGCTTCCGCTGGCGTTGAGGGTGGCTCCCAGCAAGAAACAGTTTGAATGTTCTCCAAAGATAGGGTCGGATACATAAACTGGGGCACCCCCCATGCAAAAATGCCTCTGGGAAGATGAGTTTAAGGGTGTTGTTTTAGTGGCAGTCAGCTTCTCGATTCTATTTGTGACACAAGGAGCCCTGGAGGTGCAGTCGTGCTTATGAATTGGGCTGTGGTCCCTCAGGGCCAGCAGTTTGAGACCATCGAAGCTCCTCAGGATAAAGATGGAGTTTTCTGTTCCGGTCAAGAGGTTACAGTCTCGGTAACCCCCAGGGTCTGTTCTACATTGTCCTCCCGGGTCCCCATGTGTTGGCCATGACTACACAGCTGTGAGTTTGGTTTTTGCCTTCTGTCATTCATACATAGAAAACACAGACACGAGGAGGATACATAGCACGGCAGTAACGGAGGTGAAACCTGGGAAGCCTCAGCGTTCTGGTTTTTTTGTTTTGTTTTGTTTTGTTGCTCGAGTGTTGCATTGTCTGTGATCAAGGTGGGTTCTTTTTGAATGAGGAGCGCTGTTAGGCCACTAGTCAGGGGGTTGGTGCCTGTTGAAACAGAAAGGAATGCTGCCCATTCCTGTGCCATCCTGAGCTGAACCCACTGGCACAGCTGAACCCATTGCAGCCGCTACTGTGTCCGTCCAGCGCCTCGAGGATTTTTTCTCCCCCAGAGGACATGTCCACAGTCTTGCCATTCTCGCTTTGAAAGAGCATGCTGGCTGTTCACCTTCCAAGACAGATCCGTTTGTTCCTGTTGGCAGCGATCTATTCAAGATTCTCGGCCAACTTACCATGTGAATACATAAATTCTTCTCCAAGCTACCTTTTTTTGACATTGTTCACACCCATGTGATGGTATGTAAAATAAAATCTAGTTAACTTTCCCATCACTGCACGGTTGAGTTTGTTCTGGGAGGAAGGGACTCTCCTGCCTGCTCTGAAGATGAAGGGATGGGAAATCCAGTAAAGGGTAACTCTGGCCCTGGTTACGGACAGCCAAGTACCAGCAGCTTACTGATCACAACATCTGAGCACATGTGTGTGCACACACATACACACACACATGCACATTGAGTCAGCGGTGAAAAGAACCTCACCTTTGAATTCTAAAGGAGCTGAGTTATAAATGCATCTGACCTGGGGTGACTCACTTCCCCCTCTCAAACCCTCCATACCATCCCCTGTACGACAGGGATTGGTAGAATGCTTAACATCAGAGGGTCTGAATGAAGAGCCAATGAGAAGATAGAACACATCAAATACATAAAGTCCAGTGCCTGCCCCAGAGAAATGATGCCTGGCGCAAGAGCTGTGAGCTGACCAGCGATGAGCTGCTCTTATTGGTATTAATTCCTCTCCTTTGCAAAATATCCTCCATAGACTGAAGCCCCATAGAGGCTATGAAAACATCAGCAGCAGCATCATCACATTAGAAAATAGTTGAAATACCCCTGTCTCCTTAGGCATTGTCTCAAACATGATGGACATCACTGGCTTGGTCAGGGACGGTCAACCCTGGATCCTCTCTGATGAAGGAGAAGCAACCACTGTTTTTTCCACAGGGGCTCAAAAGGGTGATGATCTTGCACGTTCTCTTTCCAACCGCAGAATCCCTATCTAGTCCTACTGAACACATGAGTGGTTCAAATCCACCAGCCACTGTGCAAGAGATTTATACTCTTGTCAGCCACGCCGATGATGGATAGGAGTTGGAATTGGCTTGATGTCAATGTTTCTGGGTTTTGTTCCCATAAGCTGCTCTAGAACTGTCACATTAGGGGGAAAACAGTGTGTATAGGTCTGAAGGTTACTCCTGGGTGTCTTTGGACTTCTCCTGGGGTCAGGGAAGCTCTGTGAGGACAGAGAAATGGCTCGTCTTGTCTGCTGGCATTTCACCCAAGAAGGTGTCCACTCTATGGGGTGGACTATAATGAGTCCAGTACACACTGCTATCCCACTCTGTAGCTCCAGAGTCCAACCAACACCCACACCTCGACTCCTCTCTTTCTCTCTCTTTAAGAATATTGTGTTATGTTTTCCGGTGAAGGTTTACAAAGCCGTTTAGGCTCCCATTTGACCTTTTCTGTACAAGTTGCTCAGTGGCGTTGCTTAGTCTTCAAAATATGTGACCATTCTCATGATTCCCATTCAAAAAGCACTGCTTCCATGAATTTGGTCTCCCTGACTCCTTACCTTCTCATGTTTATTTTAAAGTCACTTGGGACCATATGATCTCTTTGGGTGATTTTTTTTTAAAGAATCACAGTACTTATGGGTAACACTCATTATTTTGGGGGTCCTTTTATTATGTAGCTACTAGACCTCAGAAGCCAGAATCTGGGACAATTATCTCAGGAAGTTCTTCCATCTCAATCAGCCCAGTAGGCCTGGTTTTTCTTAGGCGTTTGAGGCTCAGTTACACATTACCCCCATTATTCTACCAAAGTCTGTCTACTGTGGCCCCTGATGAGAACAATCAGTTGCAGAGGCTGGGCACCACCTACTTCTTCCGGGTTTCTGACTGAATGGATCTGGCTTCACTAGCCCTGCAGTCTCATTTCTTCTTTGAGTTCTTGGTTTCCATGTTCCCTGTAAGCTCCACTGTATCTATTCTCTGAGCCTCCAAGGGATAGAGTTTATCAGACTCTCCATGGGCACACCATGCCTAAGCAAAGCCCTCCCAGCCTTGTGCTTCACCTGATCACCCTAGACCACTGATGTCTGAGGTTCCTGGGAGTGCTGACAGACTTCCCAGAAGAGAAAACTAAGGCCATAAAGAGTGATATGGGCAGTGACTCACTCAAGGACTCTTGAGTGATGGAACAGAGACTACACTCTTGGGGAGAATTGTGTTGCTCTGAGACCCCCATGTTTTGACTACTTGGTGTTTTATGGCCTCCCTGTATCCAGTCCTTCTTTATTTGGAAACAGAAAACCAGTTTCCTCTTGGAAATCTGCCTCTCCCTCACTGCATGTGGTTCTGGTGACAGGGTAGGCAATCACCATGGCCCCGAACAGCTTCCTGTGTCAAGCATCGGAGCCTTTGGCTGCAGGTGCATTCCTGACCCCGGATGGGGCAGGCTGTCATGCCAAGGAATTTAAATCCCCTTGAGTGTCTCTTGGCAGCCTAGTGGTGCAGTGAGTAAAGCATCAGACTCAAACCCACCTGCAGCTCCACGGTTGTTTCCAGAAAGACATCAGCCCTTTAGACTCTCCAGCATTGAAGGAGAGTTGACTTCATCTCCCTTGGTAAGACAACTTGAAGGGTGCTCTGCACAGCTTCTCAGAGAGTCCCCAGAAAGATGGACACCCCTTGCCCACTGAGAAAACCCTCCCCCCCCCACCCGGTGAACACACCCGCCCTTGTTCTTTCCTCCTCCGTCTCATGTCTCCTTCATCACATGACTAAGCCCCAGCATCTGAGTCCTTGTCTTGGGGGAAAACCCGAATGAAGGGAGACACCTGCTCACTGAGGTGTTTTCCCTCCTTTAGACAGCGGGGCAGGATCACTGGGGGTATAGTGTCATCCATTAGCCAACTGCCGGGTCAGCAGTTTGAAAACACCAGCTGCCCCGAGGAAAAAAGATGACACTCTCTATTTGCACAATGAATTATGGCCTTGGAAATCGACTGAGGACTGGTAGTTCTGCCCTGTGCTAGTTGGCATCACCCTTGAGGGCAGTGAGGTCTTTATTTTTGAATGTAGGTTAAGGTTGTTGGTAGCTCACTTCATATCACAGAACTTGGCCCCCGTGGGTCTCCGGGGCACCAGCTCTTTCTCCCAGGGCTGGCAGCAAACCACCAACCTTTCCCTTGGAAGGCTTGACAGCTGAGCCACCAGGGCTCTGCTGTGCCTCTGATGACACTTGCAAGAACTGGCCTGCTCCATCTGCTCCCTGACTCCTTTCCCGAGAGAAAAGACGGCTGACGAGCAAGAAGGAAAGAAAGGCAGATAAAGGAATACAAGACAAGCCCTGAAGGTACTCTGATTTCTGAAACATAAAAGCTATGCTGTTAGAGGAAATCCAGCCCCCCACCTGTGGCATGAAGGTTGGAGAAATTCCTAGGAAAATAATTTGTCAAGTCCCAGCGGATCAAAGATCCATATGAAAGGACCTCCCTCCCCCAACCCTTTTCACCCCCTTCCCACGGGGGGGGGGGGGAACTGCCCCAAACCCAGGCCCCGCTTCAGCTCTGAGCAGATTGGCAATTCATTTACTGTCAGATAAAGTAGCGTCATTCCTATCATGTCTTCAGCTGGGCCCGGCCGGGACGAGAAGGAAGCCATCCGGTGCCCACCGAGTGTCCAGGCGGCAGGGATGTTAGTGATTAAGGGTTCCAGGCCTGAGGGAGGCAGAGAGATATGACTCAGATTTGCAAAAGCACCATAAATCTCCTCTCTTATTCAAAATGTGTGTTTTATAGCTGCTTCCTGGCCAATTGCTGCCTTGAATAAATATATAACATATCTGGATTTAGCTGTTTCGGCCCAGACCTGGGGTTTGTTTCCAGGGCCAAGTATTCTTGATATTTCCAAGAGCTGAAAAAGAACAAACCACGGAACTCTTTTTTTCTTCCCGACTCTCCAACCACACCCCACATAAAAACTAAATGGAAAGAGAGGCCTGTGCTAATTGGGCTGAGAAAGATACGGTGGTGGCACCTGCTTGTTGGAGCCGTTTCCATCCATCCTTCTCATGGGGGCCCCATTTTCTTCCCGCTCCAAGTCACATGCTCATGGCATTGTGATGCCAGTGGGTCATCGATTGCGTGTGGTTGTACCCACCCACTCCCTCAGATGTTTGGCGCGGAGACCTTGGCTTGGGGGCTCAAGATCAAGCGTTTCCCCCAAAGAATGTTTGGAGAGGAGATTTCCATTTGTTCTCGCAGCCCCAAGAACATCCGTCCAGCCATACTCCCACGCAACCACGTGACACAAGATGATGGGCTGGGGGTGGGGGTGAGCAGCATTGCAGCAAGGTAGGCACTTCCAGAGATTAGGGGTGGGGTGGAGGTGATGGGATGGGGGGAGGTCAAAGATTCCAAGAGTCCATTCACATACTCCCCCCTCCTTGTCATGAGCCTCATTTGAGCTTGGGGTTCCAGGTCCAGACAGCTTCCATAGGTTTCATTTCTGAGGGCTGCTTGGGTGGTATGCATGCTTAGCAAAGGTGGCTGTGGTGAGTGACCATGGAGTTGACTTTGACTCATGCTGACTCCAGCTGCCAAAGAGGAAAAGGATGCTCAGTCCTGTGCCACCTCTACCTCCTTCACTTTCACCAGCATCTTCACCTCCACCTCCTTCACCTCCACCAACATCTTCACCTTCACTACCTCCAACACCTCCACCTCTTTCACCTCCACCAACATCTTCACCTTCACTACCTCCAACACCTCCACCTTCACCTCCACCAACTCCTCCACCCCCATCTACAATACCTCCACCTCCTCCACCTTTATCTCCTCCATCTTCACCTCTTCCATGTCCAACTCCTCTACCTCCTACCTCCAATAACACCTCTCCCTCCTCTGCCTCCACCAACACCTCCGTCTTCACCTCCTTCACCTCCACCAACCTCTTCACTTCCACCTCCAACAAAACCTCCACCCCCTCCAAAACCACCTCTACTTCCACCTTCACCTCCTCCACCTCCACCAATGTCTCCACCTCCATCTCCTCCTTCTCCACCTTCACCTCCTCCCCCTTCCTCTTCCTCCATGCTTAGTTCATTGTTGTTGCCATGTGTCAGTCCATCTGACTGAAGGCTTCCTTTTTCTTTTTTTTTACCCAACACAATGTCCTTCAGAAACTGGTCCTTCCTGATAATGTGCTCAAAGTTACTGCATCCAAGTTTCAGACAAGGCATTCAGATCCACGTATGCCTGCCCACGGCCTTCTCTTGGGGTAAGTTTTGGGGGTAGATATCCCGGTCTTTCTTCTGAGTCTCTCTTCATCTAGAAGCCCTGCTGACATCCATCCACTGTCGATGACTGCAATGTAAAGGATCACATTGATATAGCCCCTCTCTCCAGGGTCTTGTAACTTCTATCAAAGGATTGGATAGATGTATGAAAATAAAATGAAGAAAGGCCTGGCAACCTGTTTCTGAAAGATGACCGCTCTCCCTGCCACATGCATGGAGTCGCATGAGCCGGTGCCAACTGGAAAATGTGCTCAAAGCCACCCTGGCTGCTGTGGGCGTGGCCTCGGCTCTGTTTCCATGGAGACTGTGCACTGCTCACTCCACAGAGAGCAAGGGAACAAACACATCCCCAGAGAGCAAGGCTGGTGGTGTGACTGTTACCTGCCGTACATCTGTGACTGCTTGGCGACCTTATGGACCCCAGAACCAAATCCCACCAGGTCCACACAGATAATCTCATCATTGTGATCATTCGTGACTATCGAGTCCAACCCAGAGGGCCTGTCCTCTAGCTGCAACGACACCAGGCTGACTCGCGAGAGATTCCCCAAAGCCACTGAGGTTCCCTTAGTTAATTTTCCAAAGGTGGTTGCCAGCCCTTTCTTCCTACTCTACTGGGGCGAGTGGGGGCCGAAGGGGCAGGTGGGAGGGTGATGTGATGCTTCTAGCATTTGAGACTGAGCTACAGACAGGTGGGGGTGTCCTGGGTCTGGATCCATGATAGGGGGGCTATGCAGCTTCCTTTTGCTCCTTCCCACCCATCTCTCCCATCCCCTCTTGGGCCCCTCACTCTTGAAACTCAGATACCATATGGTGAGGGGGCCCAAACCCGCCAATCCACAGAGACAGGCCTCAGGAGCAAGGAACTGAGCCCCTCTCCCCAAAGCCAGCCTCCACCAGGCCCCAGGGTTTGATTCTATCGGGTGGCAATAATCTGTCCTCATTCCTGAGAATCCATGGAGGGAGCATCCGGGTGCTGCTGAAACCTCTCTGTTTGGTCCAGCAGTCTCTCAGCCACAGCGATGGGGACATCCTGTGTTCCTGCTAGAAATAAACTTGGCCCCACGCTTCCTTGCTGCCTAAACAGGGAGAGAATTATAGGCAGCGACCAGAGCCCGCACGCTTGCAAAAGACAAACAGATGGAGGTGTTTGTGCAAAGCCAGAAGGAGCCTGCCCGGGGCTGTTGGAAAGACATGGGGGTGGTGGGGGAATGCTGTTGGGGTTGGGGGGGGACCCTGCTACAGGAGCCCCAGTAGCAGCTCTTCTAGGCCTGCTTCTCCCAGCTCTCCTCAATCGATCGAGAATGACCCACTGTCATGGAGGGGCGGAGGGAGGGGGGCAGCTTTCCCCAGAGGCTGGAACCATCAGGCTGCATTGGCCAGCTCTCTGTTGGTCTGGCTGGATGCAAGGTGCTGATTTACAGAAAACCCTCAGGTGGTGAGTCCAGCAGGCCCCTTCTCTCTGGGCACTTGTTGAATGGATATTAAAAGAGCCACCCTTCATCACGGGGTCCTTGCCCCTGGAGATCACGTGTGTGTGTGTGCGCGCATTCAGAAACCAGCATTTCGAGGTGGTGATGCCACTAGTTGTGTGGTCCCAGGAAAAGGCTCGCCTTCTATGGGTCTCAGGGCCTTCTCACTGGTTCTGACCTATGTGTGACCTGCACGTAAGGTTCCCTGGGCTTCTGTAGACAGCCACCTTTTGTCAACAGCTGGCAGGCCTGGGGTGGACCGTTTGCAGCACCCAGAAAGGGTGGTTCCAATAGTGCCCATTTCAAAGCTTGAGGAGCCCATGGGAAGGGGCAGCCAGGGTGAGTAGGAGTCTCCCGCCCCTCCTCACTCTCCCTTTCCCGTCTTCACACTCTCCCCGCCACTTGAGAAAGACAAGTTGCAGTTTCAAGTGGTTCCCTGGGAATAGTACCCCGGTAGGGGCCGGGGCCATCTCCTCAGCACTCAGGGCTGAGCTAAAAACAGGCCAGGCCAGGCCAGGGAGGGGGTGGCTCTGATCTGCAGGGTGGGGGAAGCAGGGTGGCCAGGGGGTCGGCCATCCTCAGGGCCCAAGGATCATGCCCCTCCCCCAGCACCACACAGGGCAGTGTGGGGCCTCCTCTTCTGGAGCGGGGACTGTAAGTACTTCAGACCATAGCCGATAATGTCAGAGGAGATGGATGGGCCCCAGGCTTATCTGCTTAAAGAGACACCACCTCAGCCCTGCAGCTGCCCCCTCTTGCTCCTCAAATTGTGTGTGGGGAGACTCTTCCAGACACACACACTCATACCTACACAATACTCACCTTCTCCTGCACATCCACACATTCACATGGTCACATGCAAACACGTGTCAACATACATGCGCACATATACTCTGAATCATGTCCTCATACTGACACACACACTTATACATACACTTCAACCCACTCGTGCAAATGCCCCTGCCCACTTACACATACACACACACACACACACTCAAACACATATTGGCACTCATTGACACATCTGCTCATACCCCCTTACAAAATCATGCTGAGACACAGACATTCTCACATGTACAACCCTCTCACACATGCACACTCACTAGCACACCCACGTGCCCACATAAGCACAGAATCACATATGCTCACTTACACTGCTCATTCACATACACATGCACAAATCCTCACTCGTTCACGCTCATCCTCACACTCCCTGACACATCCACTCACACACACAATCATGCACTCCCACACTCCCATACATAGATACCCCCCCCAGCAGACAAACACACACTCAAATGCTTGCATTCACCTATGCTTACTTACACATGCATTCATACATGTGCTCACACACGCTCAGACATTCACATGCATCTAATCACTCATATTCCCTGGCATAGTCATTCTTGTGCATCTTTATACAAACACAAAAGTGTACATCATTAGGCACACAGACACGTGTGCATACACACACTCACGAATGCACAACACCCCCCCCAAACACATACACTCAAACGTTCATGGACACTCACACTCCCTACACGTGCAGACACCTCCACTCACTCACGCTTATGCAGAGAACTCCTTGTACCTTCACACACACCACACTCCTCACACTCACACATGCATCCACACATTCACGTGCTTATATGCAGTCACACGCCAACACACATGCTCACCTATACTCCCAATCTTATCCTCAAACTGACACACACACTCACACTCCTGCACACTCCCACACTCATAGATACACTTCCACCCACTCATGCAAATGCCCACGAACACTTACACATATTTACACATATTTACACATACGCACACATGCACACACTCATACACATGCTGACACTCATTGACACATCCACTCATACCTCCTCTACAAAATCATTCTCTCTCTGTTTCTCTCTCTGTCTCTCTCTGTCTCTCACCCTCCCCTCACAGCTCCCCCTCCCCCAGCAGCTTTCCATTTCTCTGGACAGCACACCTCATCCTGCTCCCTCTCCCCACCCTCCCACACTGCCCTTCTCGTGTACAGCCTGGGACCAAACAGGACATACATTGACCTCAAAGGGACCCAGATTATGTCCACACACCCCTTTGCTGCCGAACCTGAAGGTGAGGGCAGAATGAATCAGTGGTGTGCCCTCCCTCCCCTTCAGTGAGAATTCCACCCCTACCTCACCTTTAGGCACCTGGATTCATTCTGTCGATTCCAGAACACACAGCAGTGTGGCCTTCTGGGATCTGGAGACTGGGGGAGGCAGTGGGACAGCATAGATGGTGGTAATACCCCAGGCTGCAGGAATTCTTCCACAGCGAGGTCATTCTTAGAGAGTCTGAGTCAATCCTCCTCTAACCGACACCCCCCCCCCCTTCATGATTGGATATGCAGCCAGCATGGAATAAACTAGGTGCTCTCTCGGTTGTCGAAACGCACCACAAACTACCCGGGAGAAAGATGTGGTGGTCTACTTCCATATAAAGGATCCTTGGGAAGAGACAAGCGAGTCAGGGTGCAGTATAGCACTGATGAAACACATGCCTTTCCTCTTGTTCTTTAATGCTTTCCCTGCTTCCCCTCACCATCAAGACCTCAATTCTACCTTACCAATCTGGCTAGACTGGAGCATGTACAAGGGTACATGCTGGAACACATGGAATCCAGGAAAGATAAGCCCCTCGGGACCAAAAATGAGAGTAGCAAAACCAGGAGGGTAGAGGGAAAGCACGACTGATCACAATGGTCTACATATAACCCCCCCTCTCAGGGAGATGGACAACAGAAAAGCGGGTGAAGAAGGAAGACAGTGGTCAGTGCAAGACATGAAAATGATAACAATTTATAAATTATCAAGGGAGTGTGAGGGAGGAAGGGGGAGGGGGGAGATGAACTGATATCAAGGACTCAAATAGAAAGAAGATGTTTTGAAAACGATGATGGCAACACATGCACAAATGTGCTTGACACACTGGATGAACGTATGGATTGTGATAAGAGTTGTAAGAGCCCCCAATAAAATGATTTTTAAAAAAAAGAGTCTTGGAAGTCCTTTGGCGACGTTCCACTCTGTCCAAGTGTGTCACGATGAGTCAACATCGACTTGACCGAGGTGGGTTTGGTTTGGATTTTACAGCTCCCTTTGGTATGCATCTGTGGAAGGGGGAGGGGGTGACCTGTACGGAACAGCATGTCGAGACTTCCTATACATTTTCGGAGTAAAAGAAGCCAGTTGTAGAAGCAGATGCTCACGGCAACATCACCCAGACAAAAGGAGGCAATACACTAGACACCCAGCTTCTTGAAGGTGATGGCCACATGGGAACCAGAGAGAGGTGATGGCCGCACGGCACGGCACACATAGCTAACGCCAGCGGGTGCTGCGTGCGAAGGATGTTGAAATGACAAACGTTTTGTTACACGCACACGAAGCGGCTTCAGAAAACTCCGGGGAGATGCTCTTCTTTAATTCCATTTTCCCCACAAACTCTCAGAAGCCCTCTTGTACAGTGACCACCAAGCCCCCAAACGGAACTAAACTCACTGCTGACTCCCAGGGACCCGGTGGGACAGGGGAGAGCTGATCCGTGACTTTCCAAGACTGACACTCTTGATGGGAATAGACACGGGGTGGGGGGTGAGGATTGGAAAAGGCGAAGAAACATGCCCACCCAGGTCCACCGGCCAACTCCATTCATGCTGTGTGTGGTGGGTCCCATTCCAAGTCACGGCAACTCAGCCATGGCACACTGTAGAACTGCCCCCTCGAGTTACTGCCCCATTGGGTTCTTGAGGCTGTTGGGAACAGGTGGACAGCTCTTTTCTCTTGAAGGGTGGCTCCTGAGTTTGAACATCTGACCTTCAGCTGAGCAGCCAAGGGCGTAGTCATTGTACCGCCAGAGCTGCTTCCAGGAAAATCCACCCAGCAACAGTGACACATGCAACACCAGCTTATCCTTTGTATGGAGTGCAGAATAAGGCTAGCGTAAGATGAAGTAAGGCAGGTCCATGCATGGTTGTTGATCTTGTTAATTGTCCTTGAGTCCAGAGTGCAATCAGTGGCTCTGCCTAGGACAGAAGGAGGGGACAAAGTGGAGAGGGGTATGTGTGTGTGTGTGTGTGTGTGTGTGTAGGGCACATAATCTTATTTGTAACATTAAGCCATGTTAAACAAGGAGAGCTTATCGGTGTGATCGGTATGTAAAAGACGCCGCTTTAACATGCACCTGGCCCATGTCGCGGTATTTATTTCCAATCACCTCCCATGCATGGAAAACCTGGAACAATTGATGCATCACGGAGGAACGGAGCTAGACCGTGGCCTTCCAGAAGAAGGAACCCATCGGTGTAGGACGTGAGGATGTTCCTGAGAAGAGGTGGGGGGGGGGGTGAGACGTCATCTCGTGAATGCCGGACACATCCCTGGGAGGGACCGGTTCCTGAAGAGGGACGTCTCGCTGGGTCAAGGGGAGGTTCAGCGACCAAGAGGAAGGCATCCGAAAAGATGGACTGGCACGGTGGTTTCAACGTCGTGAAGATCTGAGGACCGAGCAAGACCGGAACTGTTTCCTTCTATGACACCTGTCGGAAGCAGCCCAACCACACTGACCACACAACAATGAACAGTTGTATGCTGAAAGCTTAACCAGATGAGGCTTTCTACTCCCATCAAGAAACACCGTCTGGGAAACTCCCAGGGGGCAGTTCCACCCTGGCTTACAGGGTGGCTGTGCGTCGGCTTTCAATAAAACTTGATTTTAGTTTTGAACCAAGGGAAGGCAGGGGCGGGCAGTGAATCGCCACAGGAGGCAGGTAAATTCTCACAGGATTGCGCACGCCCAGAACAACAGGCCTCTCTGAGGTAATTTATGCATCTCATTTCTGGAGGCAGAGATGACACCTTCCTCCCCTCCCCACCCAGGATCTGTCCCACTCCACCCTGTAGCTGCTCTGGAAGCCCCATAGCCTGGAACCACGGACATCTGGTGGGAGCCAAGGTTGACATCGGCTGGTTTTGTGTGAATAAGTGTCATATCTAGGGAATGTCAATGGACAGATGTCTCTGTCTCGCTCTCTTTCTCAGACCAGGGTGCTGGTCAGAGGTCAAATGTGCTTTGCGTTAATGACTGGGGCTGGAGAGTCCAGAGGGGATGGGGCGGGGGTAGACCAGAGCAGACTGACATATTTGTCACGTGCCAAGATGCCGGGAGCGGGAGCCCCACTTGGATTGGAGAAGGAGACAGTGACTGGGGAAGTCTCCGTGGTTCTTAAAGGGGTAAGCCAAGGAAGGCTAAGGAATCCCTCTCACCTTCTTGTGAGCATAGGGGTAGCAGTTCAAACCCACCAGCTGCTCCCTCCAAGGGCGAGAGGTGAGGTGTTCTGCCCCTGAAGAGATTGACAGCCTTGGGAACCCCAAGTCACGATTCTCTTTTTTTTTTTTGGTGGGGGGGCATCACTGCTCTCGGTGGTGGGAGTAGGAGGCCCAGCCCCACTGCTGGAATTGAACCTCCGTTCCAGTGGGCCTCAGTTCCGCGCACAACCACTACGCCACCGGGGCTCAGCCCACGATTCTCATAAACCCAGGGGAGCAGTCCTCTGCTTCGTCCTGCAGGCTCACTGTGAGCCGGAAAGGACTCCTGGACAGGGAGTTTGGGTAAGCAAACAAAGCCTCGATCGGTGCCACGCGTGTTAGTTGCGCACCTACTATGTGCCAGCATCCACTAGCTAATGGGAGCAGAGAAACAGAGGTCCCCGCCCACCCACCCCGGTGGTGTACATGCCGGGCTGCCATCTGCAAGACCAGCCGTTCAAAACCACCAGCAGTTCCTTGGGAGAAAGATGAGGCTTTCTGCTCCTGAAAAGAGTTACCGTCTTGGAAACTGACGGGCAGTTCTCCCCTGTCCACGGGAGCCACTGTGAGTCAGCATCGACTTGACAGCAGTGAGTATGGTTTTCTCGGTTCGGGGAATGTAGAAGAGCCCCTGGGTGGTGGGGATGGCTGAGATACGGACTGTGAATGTGTCTCCCCGGAATTTCAAGAACACCCAAGGAACCGATTTGACTCCCTGAACACTAGTGACAGAAGATCTGATGAGCTGTGGGGATGACATCAAGAAGAGGATACCCGATGAAAGGGAAGTGTCTTTAAGGAGATAGGAAAGAGGCTTCTCCCCTTCCCAGTCATCTGGGTGGCCTTCTTGGTTGGGGGCTGTCCTATAATCAAGACAGGGAGATGGTGGCCATAAAGAAGATGAAAAGGTCACTTCACTGCAGTCCCTCAAGTCTGGGCTCCAACTCGTTATGAAACGTGGATAATAATGACGCGCTGGGCCAGAAGCAGACCCTGATGGTGATCTGGTAAGGCAAAGAGAAGCTGATTCTTCTGGCCCGCAGCTGTCCGCCTTTGAGTCAATCGAAAGAGATTGAGTACTGTGCCATGTGGGCTCCTCATTATTGGTGGTCATCATTATAGCGGTCATAATACTGATATGGGCACCGTATTGGAAAGTACTACAAGAGTGTACATGCTGGGTCTTAAAGGCTTGAAGATAAACGATCGGCCATCTGGCTGAGAAGCAACAAAGCCCTCATGGAAGAAGCACACCAGCCAGTATGATCACAAGGTGTAGATGGGATCAGGTGTCAGGCATCTAAGACCCAGAACAAAACCATACTCAATGAGAAGGGGGTATGGAATGGAGACCCAATGTCCATCTGTAGACTTTTGGACATCCCCCTACAGAGGGGGTCACAGGGAAGAGATGAGCCAGTCAGGGTGCAGTATAACAATGATGAAGCACACAACTTTCCTCTAGTTCTTTGTGTCTCCTTCTCCCCACTATTATGACCTCAATTCTACCTTAAAAATTGGATTAGAAGATAGAGTTGGGACCATGATGATGGCGGGTGGGGGAGAAAGAGATGGACTGGAGAAGGTACATTAGTGGAGAGGGGAGCTGGAGATATGGGGAAACCAGTATGGGTGAGCCCCTTTGGGCCGGTGGTTAGATTGGAACTACTGGATGGGTGGAGAGAAGGTGGGGTAGAGAGACAGAACCAACTGCAAGGAACTACATATGACCTCCTGGGCATTAGGGGAGTGGGCTGAGGGAGGTGTCAGGCAGGGTAAGATAAGACAGAACAATAATAAGTTATAAAGTATTGAGGATTGATGGTGGAGGTAGAGCAGGGGAAGAGGGGAGGGGTTGGAAAAGCCGATACCAAGGGCTCAAGGGAAAAGGTGGATGTTTGGAGAATGATGACAGCAGCGGATGTGCGAATGTGCTTGGCACAGTATATTTATTTATGTATTGGAAAAACGATGTATGAGTCCTTAATAAAATGATTTTTAATTTAAAAAATTGGATTAGAAGAACATGCATACTGCTACAGATAAGAGCCTGCAATACAGGGAATCCAGGATACATTAACCCCTCAGGGCAAACAATAAGAGTAGAGATACCAGGAGGATTACGGGACAGAGGAGGGAGAAAGGGGAACTCAGTCACAAGAATCAACCTATACCCCACTCCCAGGGACACGAACAATGGGAAAGTGGATGAGGGGTGATGGAGGACGATGTTTAAGATATGAAAATAATAATCTATAACTCATCAAGGGTACATGAGGGAGGGCAGGTGGAGGAGGGAGGGGGAAGAAATGGGGAACTGATATCAGGGGCTCAAGTGGGAAAAGAATGCTTTGAAAATGATGATGGAAGCATATGTGGAAATGTGCTTGACACGATGGATGAATGGATGGATTGTGATAAGAGAGGTAAGAGCCCCCCCCAAAAAAAAAAGTATTTAACAATGGTAATAACCAAGGGTATACACACTGGCAGTCACTGATCCAGGTGATTCTGATATCATTAGAAGCATGCCAGAACAGACAGGTGAAAAATAAATCCCACAATATTTATCTTGAATAAAATTGGCCAGAGCTTGTTGGGAGAGAGAGAGAGAAGAAAGAAAAGATCAAAGTAGATGTCAGAAGAGACTCTGAAGCTTGCTCTTGATAGCAGAGTAGCTCACACAAATGGAAGCAATGACAATGAGTGGAACAGAAACTTCCAGAGGGCAACTGGGGAAGTCAAGATAAAGTATTGGGACGAATTATGCAAAGACCTGGAGCAATAGAACCCAAAGTGGTGAACATGTGGAGCCTATCTCAAGCTGAAGAAGCTGAAGGAAAAAAAATATCAAGCCTCGAGTTGGAAATCTCTAAGATTCTCTGGGGAAAATATTGAACGACGCAGAAAGCATCAAAAGAAGATGGGAGGACTACAGAGACACTGTACCCCAAACCACTAGTCAGCATTCATCCATTTGGAGAACCCAGGGCATCTGATCAATGACATCTGATCAAGACGGAAGTCCAACCCTCACTGAAGGCAGTAGGGAAAATTAAGGCCTTAAAAATGGACAAAATACCAGCTGAAATGGTTCAACAAGTGGATGAAGCCCGGGATGCACATACTGTTCTATGCCAAGAAATTTGGAAGATAGCTTCCTGGCCAACCGACTGGAGAAGATCCATATGTCTACCTATCTCAAGGAAAGGTGACCTCATAGAGTGCAGAAATCACTGGACAAAATCGTTGATATCACATGCAAGGGACATTTTGCTGAAGATACTGCAGCAGTCCATTGACATGGAGCTTCCAGAAATTTAAGCTGGATTCAGCACAGCACATGGGATGAGGAATGCCTTTGCTGCTATTCCTGGCTGAATCCTGGCTAAAACAGAAGATACAAGAAAGATGTCTATTTGTGGTTTTATCAACTACCCAAAGGCATTCTTCTGTGTGAATCACAACAAATGACTCGGAGCACGGAGAAGACTGGGAATTCCAGACTATTTCATTGTGTTTATGAGAAATCTACCCATGCTGCTATTCAGACAGAACAAGAGAAGCCCACGTGGTTGAAACGCAGGAAAGGTGTGTATCAGCTGGTATCTTCTCACCCGACTCATTCAATCTGTGTGCTGAACAAATCATCTGAGAAGCTGGACTCTGTGCAGAAGAACGTGGCCTGGGGATTGTAGGGAGACTGCGATGTGTAGAGGACACAGCCTTGCTTCCCGAAAGTGAGGCGGACTTGAAGCCCACGGATGCTCCTTAGAATGGCAAGACCCAGTGTCATTCTATTAGACATAAGAAGGGACTGGTCTCTGGAAAAGAATTTCATGCTGGATACATTAGAAAGGGCAACCAATGCAAAAGAGGAAGACTCTTGAATGAGATAGACACCAGGGCTGCCACAGTGGGCGCAACCACCATTGTAAGGACGACAGAACCATTGCTACAAATTGAACATAATTAAAGCATAGTGATTAATCACTGTTCGTGGGGTCACTGTGGGATGGAACTGACTTGTTGGCACCCAAAAGCAATAAGAGGAATGACAGCCTAGGTTGGTGTCTGCTAAACCCCTGAGGATCTTAGAATGATCCAGAAATGGAGCCCAGTGAGGACTATGGTGATGACAGCATCCTGTTGGGATGGAGTCCTGTCATGAAAGGGAGGAAGGGTCAGTGAGCAGTGGAGTTGGGTTGTAATGTGGTCAGTGGGGCCCATCAAGAACTTGGTATTAAGAGGATGCACACTGGTACAGATAGGAACTGGAAACATGGGGAATCCAGGATAGAGGATCCGTTTAGGACCAGTGGTGAGAGTGGCGATACCAGGAGGGTGGCGGGAAGGTGGGATGGAAAGGGGAAATGGATTACAAGGATCTACACAGTACCTCCTCCCTGGGGTACAGACAACAGGGAAGTGGGCAAAAAGACATTGAACAGTGTGTGGTATGATAAAATAATAATAATTTATGCATTGTCAAGGGTTCATGAGGGAGTGAGGATGAGGAGGGAGTGGGAAAAGGAGGAGCTAATACCAAGGGCTCAAGGAGAAAGTATTTGAAAATGAAGATGGCAACATGTGTACAAATCTGCTTGATACAAATGATGTCTTGAATGCCATAAGAGCTGCAAGAGTCCCCAATAAAATTATTGAAAAACAGTTAAAAAAAAAGAAAGAAAATATTTTGAGAATCATGATGGCAACACATGTACAAATGTGCTGTGCATGATTATGATAAGACTTGTATGAGCTCCCAATAAAATGATAAAAAAAAATCCTGGGTATTAGTCATCTTTTGCACACAACTGCCTAATACAGCACACGTTGACTATCTCAGCACCTGAGGGTCAGAGTCCAGATTCTTAGCACAGCTTCACGGATCCCCTGCTTCAATATCCCTTAGACTGCTGGAGTCAAGGTGCTGGCCAGGGCTGGATCTCATTGGAAGAGTCAAGGAGGGAGGGATCTGCTTCCATGCTGAGGTGGTTGTTGGCCAAATTCAGTTTCTTGTAGACCAGTGTTTCTCAGGCGGTGGGCTGCGATCCCTTTGGGGATTGACTGACCCTTGTACAGGGAGTACCTAAGACCATCAGAAAACACATATTTCTGATTGTCTTAGGAACCAAGGATCTAGTAAGAAAGAAGCTATTACAACCTTCACACTGACATTAAGTTGTTCTTTTTGTGTGGCATCAATGCCCTGGTGGGAGTAGGAAGCTCAGCCTTGTTCTTGGAGAGCAACTACTGAATTTGAACTGTCAACCTTGTGGGCTGCAGTCCCGCACACAACCACTACGCCACCAGGGTGCAGTCAACATTGGGCTTTTATGCATACTATCACAAAATGTAGCAATGTTGCTCTATTACCTTGATATTAAGATTGTTACCCATCTATACTATTATGCTTCAAGACAAAAATGTCGTTTGTCATCTGAAATTAATATTTCACAATATATAATAACCTATTGTTTTTGTAATGAATCGTGTAAGAATCGTGATGCTTTCATTATGTTCAATTTGTAACAATGGAAATACATCCTGCATATTGTATGATGATTCATAACAGCAGCAACATTACAGTGATGAAGTAACAGCAAAAATAATTTGATGGTTGGGGGGGATCACCACCACATGAGGAACTGTATGAAAGGGTTGCCACATGAGGAAGGTTGAGAACCCCTGCAAGAGACTATAGTTATCAAAGTTTCTGTTTCTCAGCCCCTTTGGTTCTTTCCATGCCATGGAAACCTCCCCCACATGGCTACTCAATTCATCCAAGCCAACAGGGGGAAGTGTTTTCTAGCGAGATCGACCTTAGCGTCTCGTGGAATGCTATCATGGAAGGGATGCTATCCTCCCACCTTGGCGAGTTTTGTTGGTTAGAAGAGACAGAAGAAGTGAGTGTTCATGATATCATGGGCTTCCAGAAGAACAAACCAATCCTGCTCAGATGAAATGCAATCAGAATCTCCCTCAGGAGCAGGCCTTCACACGCCACCTTTGGGCATGTCACCAGGAAAGAGCATCCTGTATGGTAACGCAGAGGATCAGGCAGCAGCAGCAAGAGGAGAGTCTGCTGTCTACTGCTAAACAAACAATCCGGCCATGGGGAACCTCGTAGGACCCAGATCTCCTTCACTCGCACAGGGCCTCTGTGCATTGGAGTCCACTCCAGGACAACCCATCCTTCCTGTTGGCCAGAAGCGAGTCACACATCTTTGCTCTAAGAACCTATCCCAAGAAATAAAGGGTGAGGATGGCGTTGTATGGCCTCCTGGCATTATCTCTGCCACACTCTCAGACGACAGCTCTCAACCACCAGAGCCCACTGTTTACACTGGGATTCCGACAACCCAACACGTTCCACTTCCATATCCAGCTTTGGGGTTCAGCTTCTCCAAGTAGAATACCTGCTGGGGGCAGAATCCAGTGACAGCCTTAGTGATTAGCCCTTTGGGCATCGCTCAGACCCACCGGTCTCCTGTCTCCAGAGTCTCAGAGTTGGGCTGTCACTCCCCTTGGACCGCCGCCGCCAACACTCTCTGTAGTGAGTGGGTCCCTGGGCGTCCCAAGGCCGAGCCAGGAGACCCTGAGAAGGAAGAGAAGCTATCTGGCTGCAAACTGTTCCCAGACGAGGAGGCCTTGGGGGGAGAGACACTCTCCTGAAGAGACTGTCTGAGCCAACACCTGGAAGAGATTGATTGAGAGACAGTTCACATGGCTGTGTGATTTATGAGAAGCAGATATTGGAGCCAAGGTGAGTGGGGTGGGGGCAGGGCGCTCACAGGCAAGGCCAGGGCCAGGAAACGCTTGATAAGGTTCCTCTACTGAGCTCAGTGCCCTCTCTGGGGGGCTGAGGGCGGGGGAGAGGGGCCTTGCAGACTGTGGTTGGGAAATCCAAGTGGGG
>PVJH01016671.1:28034-49981 GCA_004026705.1 Nesogale talazaci
TCATGACTATTGTCATCCATGCATGGGGTTTTCTTGGCCCATTGGCCTTCCTTCTAGTCCAGGCCTCATCCACTGAGGAGTCCTTGGCAGGGTTGGCCAAGCCCCCCGGGATAAGGGCTCTCTGATGGAGATTGATGGGCAGGGTGTTATACCTAGGGGACCCACCACTGTGGAAGAGAAAGGGACCAGAAATTGGGAGCTCTCAAGAGGTTAGGCACATACAGCAAGCTCTCCGCTGACCCCAGGAAGCCCTGGAGTTGGGAGAGTCTTTCTGAGACCTCCTGCCTTGGGAGAGGAGGACAACGCAGGGTAGTTGTTGAATGGGGGTTGCCTCGAGCAGTGTATGAGCTCCTTCCATCCAAGAGCAATTCCTGAGAGGAATCAGTGACGTGCCAACACTTCCAGCCCACAGCAAGGGAACCAACCTTCCCGCCCTAAGCAGGGATCTGCATGGTCCAGCCCAGCATCGGTGACCACACGGCTCTGCCTTCCCGCTGCCGACCGTCGAAGGTCGTGTCCTCTTAGTTAAAAAAAAAATGAAAATGTGCTAAATAACAAAATGCATGACAATGAAATAACAGGACATGGGGCGATGAACCCTTTTTAGCATGTAATTTGGTGACACAGAGAGTCTCCATTATGTTATGCAACCATGACCATGACCCTTTCCCAACTATTCCACCACCATTGATGGCCTCTCAGGGCCTTCTTTGTAACAACTTTTCACCCCCCTCCCTCCTGTCCCTGGAGTGCTGGACTGCGTCGCCTTTTTTCTAGTGTGTTTGATCTCTTTTATTTCATTTACTTCTTTTTAATTGACAGTTTTACTGGCGTATAATTCACACACCATCCAATTCAATAGTTCCGTCATCTTAAGAGGAGTTGTACAATCACCACCGCAATCAATTTGAGAACATTTCCTTTTCTTCTTTTACCCATTGTTCTTCCCTCTCCACTCCCCACCCGCCTGCCCCAACTTCCCCTTAGGCTGGTTTGTCTTGAGAAACAAAACCAGAGACACTCAGGCCAAGGAATAACTTTATATCAAGAAGGCACTCCCAGCCCAGTCCAACTCAGGTCCAAGGGTCTGATGTCAGCACCGTGCCCTCCACCCCCCAATCCGCTTCCTCAGATGAATGGAGCTGCATTCTAATGATGCCAAAAGGTGGAGCAGAAAGCAGGGAGATCACAGGCAGGTGGGTGCAGTCCAAGGTCAATGGGAACATGACGGGGGTGGTGCTTACAACTCCTAGGTAGGGAAACTCAGGGGACCACCCCTGGAGGTAGACACAGACATCCCAGCAAGGAACATGGCGAAAGGCCCGAGAGAAGTTCCCAGGGTTGCTCTTATCAAGAGGCCACACCCACAAGGAGGCATCATCATTCTGTGACCTGAGTGACAGGTGGGACTCAACCCTACACTTTCACACGAGTTCAAGTTGACATAAAGATCTAACCGCCACACTTGATAACCACGGATACCCTATGTTTTTTTATACGGTGCCTGCTCTACATACACCACCTCCCAGACACCGTTTGCTCTTTGGCGGGCGACTTGTTTGCTCAGAGTGCCGTTTACAGGGTTCATGTGTGAAGCAGCATCCCTCTTCATACCCTGCTGCAGGTTGGCAGCGCATTGCGTCCACCCAGGCATCCCAGTGGTAGACACTGGGTTTGTGTCCAGATCTTGGCTGCTGTGACTAGCGCTCCAGCAAACACTGACATATGTACAGGTTCTTACTAGTCTTACATGATACCCCCCCACACACACACACACCATAATGTGCCTTTGCACCTTCTTTCAATGTCAGCACTATGGGGTGGATGAAGGACAGAGGAAGAAGGAGAGATGGGTGGAGAAGAAAAATGCTTAAAGGAAGCAGTTAAAAGCCTGGAGCATCTTGAACTTCTAGGGAAAAAAGAGTCAAGGGTCTAGACTCTTGGCTACCTCGAGGCTCCATGAAGGCAGGGCCTCTGTTCTTGTTCACGGCAGTACCCCTTGCCCTTAACCTGAAACGGGTACATGGTAGGTTCCCAAGGACAGAGGTCATCAGATCTGCCCAGCTCAGCTGCTTCAGGCCAGTGGAGTGCTCCCTTTGGTCTGGACACTTGGGCTCTGGGGAGCCCCTGCAACTTCAAACCTCCCTCTGTTGATTCTTCTGAAGCTTCCTAGAGAGTGGGGTTATGCCAGCTCCCCAAGTTTTACCCGGGGTGGGGGGAACTTGAGTCCATGTTCCCTCCCCTGCAACTAAAAGCATGCTCTCACCAGTATGCGTGAGCCCTGGGGTCTTTGCTAGAGCCACAGTCAAATCAGGCCGGACCCCGAGGGAGCTGGCGCAGGCGTTTTCCGCCTCCCGTATGACGCAGGCAGCAGCTTTGAGCCAGCTTGGCTTCTCTGATTTTATAGGGGAACGAGCTTGCTCATAGCTCCAAGGGACCGCAGTCGCATGGAATGCTTTATTAGCTCTTGGGTGAGGCTGACCATAACAACATGCATGGTTACCGCCTGTTTGGGCCGCGGGGGCTGGCCGTGACTAGGATGTTCTGGCCCTATCATAAAAATAATCGCCAGAAAGAACAAATCGCATTCCACCCAGGGCTGATCAGGCGCCGAGGGCTTTTCTGATCAGATCTTCATTCAGAACGGGAGCAGGCTGGGAGTCTCTGTACCTTATAGGGGGTACGTGGTTAAGGCCAACTGGTGGGGTCCTGTGGACTCTGATTCAGCTCCTACCTCTGCCTCATGTATAACCTTGACCAGGTAATGTCACCTGTCTGAACCTCGGTTCCCACACTCCCAGACTTGGGTACAGTGATGATGCCACCACATACCTCGCAGTGTTTGGGACACTCTTCTTTTTTTAAAAAATCACTTTATTGAGGGCTCATACAACTCTGATCACAATCAATACATACACCTATTGTATGCAAACCACCTTTGTACACTTGTTGCCATCCTCATTCTTGAAACATCCTCCTTCTACGTAAGCCCTTGGTATCAGCTCCTCATCTTTCCTCTCCCTCCCCACGCCCCTTCCCTCATGAACCCTTGATAATTTACAAGTTATTTTGTCATATCTTACACTGCCCGATGTGTCCCTTCACCCACTTCCCTGTGGTCTGTACCCCAGGGAGGAGGTTCTATGTAGATGCCTACAATTGGTCCCCTCTTTCTACTCCACCTTCCCTCTACCCTCCCAGATCACCATCCTCACCAACTGGTCCTGAAGGGATCAACGCTCATTATTCTTAACAGCAGCATCACTCATGGTGGTCGTCCGGTGCCGTCAACTCGGTTCTGATCCGTAGCAACCTCCCACACACAGGAGAGCAAAACTCTGCTTGGTCCAGTGCCATCCTCGTTGTTTATATGTTTGAGGCACTGGTCATGGCCCCACTGGGCCCATCCATCCTGTCGAAGCCCTTCCTCTTTCTCACTGCCCCTCTACTCTGCACGCATAATGTCCACTCTAGAACAGGGCCAAAGCACATGAGACCATGTCTCATGCACCCTGCCTGTCAAGAACCTTCTGGCCCTACTTTTTCCTAAGCAGATCAATGGGTTCTTTTGGTGGGCCATGGTGCGCTTGATATGCTTTGACAGCACCACGACTCAGACGTGTCGATTTTTCTTTGGTTTTCCTTCCTGTGTCCAACTTTCACAAGCAGGGGGAAAGAGCATGGCTTGGGTCAGGCCTCGAAGCAACCTCCTTGCTTTGCGACCCTTTGGGCAGCAGATTTACCCAATTCAATGGGCCCTTCGACCTCTTAGAGGGCGTCATCCTCGCTGTTGGCTGTTGTGTGACTATCAGCAGCAGCCAACGGCGTATTTCCCAATGAAGACATCGAGGCACTGATCGATGACGTGACGCATCTCGGACAGATTCTCCCATCTCCCACATCAATAAGGGGCTTTGCAAATTCAACCAGCGGGGTCTGAGCAGTTTTCCCCATCACGAAGCGGGAAGCGAGCAAGCCCTTAGCCCTGGAGACGTCTTCCTAGCTTAGGCTAAGCCGGGCTGGTATTTATGGCACAGCCTCCATAGAGCGAATATTGTTTGGGGTGGAATGTGGGGCCCGTAGCCAGACCACATCTCACATGCCCGGCGTCTTTTGCAGGCACTTGTCTTTTTTACAAAGAAAGAGCTCACTGCCTCCGAGAGGGACCACTGGAGTGATGGCGGGTGGCGTGCCTCTGGGTAAAGCCTGGGGGAACATTTCCAGCTTAGGAGGGCTTTGGAGAAGGGAAGAGGAGAGAGCTTCAATGTGGAACGAAGGGTCAAGGACGGCGGGCAGTCTCTCCGGGGGATGGTCACCAAGGCTGGTGTAAATGGTTAATGCTGCCAACTGGAAAACTGGAGGGGTGTCTAGCTGGGGAGACTTGGAAGAAAGGCCTGGCCACCTATCTACTCTGTCACACAAGGGGTGCCGCACATTTGTGCCTTCTGCCCTGCGCTCCTTCATTCTGCACTCAAATCCCGTTTATTTTTCAAAACAAAGAGACAGCAACAACAAAGAACGTCATGGGGGAGAGATTCGCTTCTTCCTTTTTATCTATGGGGAAACTGAGGCATGGGGGAAAAGGCCTGGGCTCCCTCCAAGCCAGGCAGACTGCCTCTATCCTGCCCCCCACCCCAACTCCCGCCCTCCCCACCCCCGCCGCCACTCCCCCATGATCACATGGCCCAGCAAGAGCCATGAGTGCGGACCCAGGTCCAACCATGGGAGAGGGGAGCGGGCCTGGGGCCGGGGCCGGTAGGGTGGCCCAGACTGTATTATCCTTTCTCACCCTGGCCCTCCCTGCCTGGCCATCCCTCCCAGGGCTTGGGCCTCCCCTGCACCCCTCCTCTTCTCCCTCCCCCCCCCCCCCCCCCCCCCCCCCCCCCCCGAGTCACTGCCAAGGGCGGAGAGGGCTTTGAAGTTGGTGGCGACTCGGTGGAGGGCGAGGCGTCAGGCGCTGTGGAAGAGGTGAACGCGGGGCCAGCAGATAAGCAACCTAAACAACCGTGGGGCCTCCGGGTCGGTCCGCGGCGGCGGCGGTTCCCACACAGGGCCCCGCGCCTGCGCTGTGCTTAGTCTGCCTTTTAGAGTCTTGAAGAAAGGTGCTCTCAATGCCAGCTGAAGCAAGGCCCTGGGAGCCTGCCTGTCTGCGCTGGACCAAGAGGTGTGCGCGCATACACACACACACACACACACGGGCTTCCTTTTTGATTCTGACTCTTGGGGACCTCCTGTGTTACAGGGGAGAACGATCCAGAGGGGCTTCTCGGCTGTGGTCATTATGGACGTGGGTCTGCAGCACCACAGGTTTGAACTGCCAGCACTTCAGTTAGCAGCAGAGGGCAAACCACTGGAGACTAAGAGTCTTAGAGGGGGCATTGTATAGAAGGTCCTCCCTGCTTCTTTCCTTTTCCTCCTCCTCCTCCTCCTCCTCCTCCTTCATCTTCTTTTTCTTCTTAAAGAATCATTTTATTGGGGGCTCATACAGCTCTTACCACAATCCTACATCCATCCATGTGTCCATTTGTACATGTGTCATCGTCATTCTCAAAAGGTGTGCTTTCTACTTGAGCCTGTGATATCTGCTCCTCATTTTTCTCCTCCCACCCAGCCCCCCGCCTCACGAACCTGTGATAATTCATAAATTGTTATTATTTGGTCATGTCTTACCCTGTCTGATGTTCTCCTTCACCCACTTTTCTGTTGTCCGTCCCGCAGGGAGGGGGTTATATGCAGATCCTTGTCATTGGTTCCCGCCTGGTAACCCACCTTGCCATTCCCCTCCTGGTATCGCTGCTCTCATTATTGGTCCTCAGGAGCTTGTTTGTTCTGGATCCCCTGTGTTTCCAGTTCTTTTCTGTACCACTGTACGTGCTCTGGTCCAGCTGGATTTGTCTGGTAGAATTGGGGTTGTGATAGTGTAGCTAGGGAGAAGCATTGAAGAACTAGAGGAAAGTTGTACGTTTCATCGATACTATACTCCACTGACGGACTCATCTCCTTCCTGAGACGCTTCTGTAAGAGGATGTCCAGTTGCCTACAGATGGGCTTTGGGTCTCCACTCTGCCTCATTCACAATGATATGATTTCTGTCTTTTGATGCCTGATACCTGATCCCATCGACACCTCATGATCACATAGGCTGGTGTGCTTCCTCCATGTGGGCTTTGTTGCTTCTCCACTAGATAGCCGCCTGATTACCTTCAATCCTTTAAGACCAGACACTGTATCTTTTGATAGCCAGGCACCATCAGCTTTCTTCACCACATTTGTTTATGCACCCGCTTTGTCTTCAGTGATTGTGTCAGAAAAGTGAGCATCATGGAATACCAGCTTAATAGAACAACAAGAAAAGTGTTCCTGTATTGAGGGAGTACTTGAGCGGAGGCCCAACGTCCATCTGCTACCTTAATATTAAACCTATAAATATATGCACATAGATCTATTTCCCCATCATCATATATAACTATAATTACATATGTACACATATATAAATATACTTACATATGCTGTGTCCTATTTCTTTCCTCTCTTTCCTTTACTTTCCTCTTGTCCCACTATCAGGCTCAGCCTTCAACTGGGTTTCAATAATTTTTCTCGGTTGCATTGCCCCCCAATCAAACCTTACCAGGCCTTCTAAACCCTCTTTGCCCTTGATTTTGGATCACTTGTTGTTACCTTGTCCTCCTCCTCCTCTTCCTCCTTTTTCTATGAAAATATACACAACCAAACATTTGAAAATTCGACCACGTCTATGCGTACAATCCACTAATCATTATTACATTCTTCATTGGCAATAAATCTTTATTTATTTGGTTGGTTTTGCCCCCAGGCTGCTGTTTGGGTGCAAGCTTACAGAAAAAAAGGGGGCGTCACCACCCACATCCTAAACCATCCCTCCACCCGCCCCACCATTGCCTCCACCCTCCCCATCCTTCTCCAAACCATCCCATGGTCATCCTAACAGGAACCCAGTGCCCTTAATCTCCACGCATGCGCTCTGAGAGCGGTGCGTGTCCTGCAGAGCACGTCCACGCTGAGCGCAGGCTTTCACGCCTGTCCCATGTCAGGGCCGCGCTGGAACCTCCAGTCTCTCATTGGCTGAGCCGCATGCCTCCGCGTGTTCCCAGCCTGCTGATTGGTTCCTGGCAGCCATTGCTGCGATCATTCCTAGCCAGGGCTGCAATCAGCGTGACGTCCCGGTGGCATTTCTCGTGGCCCCGCACCCCCCACGCCTTGAGCATATCCAGACTTTGTACCAGTGTCTCTGGGACCCCTCCCTGAAAGGCCTTTTGGAAGACCAGGAGGGCAAAGTGCAGCTGCCTTTACCCTACGTGGAAAACACCACCTGGCTTTGTTAGTTGTTTTTGATGGCATCCCCGCAGCGGACGCTCCGAGACAAGGATCTGAGTGCGGTGGCATTTTTATTCTTAGGACTATACTTTAAAAAGTATATCTACTTTATTTTATCAACAATATTTTAATTGACAAACAATATTTTACATGTGGGGCCTTGTTCGGTGAAAGATTATGCAGCGAATTAAGCTGTCATTTGACCGTGTCGGTGCACCTTTGTCAGGGATGCTCACTCACGATCTTGGAGCGAACTTACGGGTCGAGGAGGAGGAACTGCCCCATGAGGATTCCTGAGACTGTAGCTCTTGACTGAGATCCTGAACTTTCTCCGTGGAAGGGTCGACCTTGGCTATCAGCCCCATGAGTAACCACTGTGCCACCAAACAGCAGCAGCAGAAATCAAGTTCACCGCCCTCAAGTCAATACTGACGCAAAGAGACCTGTCAAACTCCTTCCGTGGGTTTCTGAGACTGTCACTCTTGACAGGAATAGAAAGCCCCATCTTTCTCCCAAGGAGCTGCTGCTGGTTTCAAACTGCTGACCTTCCCAATCGCAGCCCACCGCAGAACCACTATGCCACCAGGACTCCTTTTATTTTTTCACTCTGTGCCAACAGTCTCTATAATTGCCTTCTGGTTGTTTTCTTCCCAGGGTTCTAGTTTCCCTGTCCTTTGTCTTCTTGCCTTTAGAGCAGTGTTGCTCAAAAAAGGTGACACCGCCCCCTTCTGGAGGTGCTGGAATATTTCATATTGGCTGCTGAAGCAGATACCTAGACTTTACCCCAGATGATGGGTGTGCTAAACTGGGTTGTCTAGAGAAACAAAAGTAGTGGCACTCACCCACGTGTAAGAAAGAACTTTGTATCGGGAAAGCACCCTGGCCATTCTAACTCAAGTCCTGGGTCCCCTGCTAGCTGGCACCCTCTTCAAGCTCACATAGATGCAGGTTGATGACTCAGAAAGGTGACGTGGGAGGCAGGAGGCTGTCAGGCTGGTGGGTGCAGAGTTGAGTGGATCTGTTATTTCGCTCAAAGATGTCCTGGGTTTTGGTTCAAGGTTGAAATCACATCTCGATTTTACGGAGTCCTCTAGTCTCAATGGAAGGAGGGTGTGTATGAACTCCCCATCCACTCAATGTTTGCTGAGCAAAGTATCCACTTTAGGGAGTCAGGTGTGGGGGCGGGGGGCACTGGCCCTCAGGTGACTGTCTTGATTCTTTGTAGTGCAGCAGGAATAGGGCTCATGCCATTGAGAGAAATTTGAGTGTTGACATGACGGCCAAGTGTACTCACCCAGGTGGCATCATGATTCCTTGAGTTGCGACCTACCAGGTCTGCAGTTGGAAACTATGAGTCTCAGATCCTCACAGGGGGCAGTGCGACCCTGCCCCACAGGGTCCCTGGGCATCAGCATTTTGCCCACACTCTCACACAATGTGCACTCACATAATCACATCCTCACATCTTCTGTCACACCTCACCTATTCTGTCATACACTCTCACACTCATTCACTCCTGGCACAGACTTATACTGCTACCTCCTCTCACACATGCATTCTCTCTGTCTCTCTCTCTCTCACTCTCTCTCTCTGTCTCTCTCTCTCTCTCTCACACACACACACATTATCATACATGCTTACATGCCTACTCACTTCCTTACTCACTCCCCCCACCCCCAACTCTGACGACATGAGCCTCCCAGGCATGCACAGTGCAGGAAGGGGACCCAAGCGTGGTTTGAAGGCACTTGGGAACATGTCTGCTCAAAGATTCTTCAGACTTCTGATTTAAGAAGCACGCTTCTTGCCCCAACCCTGCCGTGGCTGCAGACTCCTTGGCTCTGCTGGCTTCCCCAAGCCCCCATGCTGACTAGCTCCAAAGACCACATCTCTGGGAAGCCAGAACCCTGGTCTGATGAACTGTGAGTCTCTGGAGATGCTGCTGTCTGCTGCTATTGTTGTGTCTGTGGCCGTGGCTGGCACCTGTCTGCTTGTCACCTGAGTCCCAGGGCAGTGCTGAGGTGTGACTGTGCCTTTCTGCACCTCAAGCTGGCCAGATGTCAGAGCAATGACCCCGTGAACCACAGCAACCTGGCATGGAACACGGGTGGCCGAGAGGCCATCACTTACAATCCTGCATGCTGGGAGCAGATGCAGTTGGTGCGCACGCCAGCCTTAGTATTGGGTACTAGGCCCTGTGAACGGTCCCTGTGGACATTGGCAATCCTTGGGGGTCATCCCTGTGGTTCCCACATGTGGCTTCTGTGAGGATAAGGTGAGTTCATGACCCTGGAAAGCTACACTGAGGCCCCAGCAACATAGTAAGTTCTTAAGGAAAACAGGGAGTTTCTTCTCCAGAACAACATAGTTGTTTCCTGCCTCTGGGTCAGCTCCAAATTCTTGGCGGTCCCGAGCAACACAGAACTATCAATCACCTAATCCTGTACCAACCCTATCTCATCTGTATCAATCCTGCGCCATCTCCTATACCAACCCTGTACCGTCTTTTGCACCAACCTGTACCATCTCCTCTATCAATCCTGTACCACCAACTGTACCATCTCCTGCACCATTGAGAATGGGGTCGTTGGGTTGGCTAGATTTGACAGGGTGTTTGTTGACTCATTTTTACAACTAAATCACCCAGACTTTCTTCCTAGTCTGTGTGAGTCTGGAGGTTCTGCTGAAACCTGTCCTGCAAGTCTCAGGGCAAAGCTCCAGCCTCCACGACAAATGGTTGGGGGCCTCACCTGAGACGAACTGGCCAGAAACCAAACCTTGAGTCTCTGTTCCCTTCTCCCCCAAAACCAAACTCACAGCCACTAAGTTGATTCTGGCCCATTGGGACCCTATCGGGAGCACCAGGGACTTAGGGGTTACGAGTTGGGCTGCTATTTTCCAGGTCAGTAGTTCGAAACCACCAGTTGCTCGTGAGGAGAAAGACAAGACTTTCTACTCCCATAAAGAGTGACAGTCTCAGAAACGAACAGGGGCAGCTCCACCCTGTCCTATGAGTCCGTCTCCCTCTGGAAAGCTGAGAATTCTACCCAATGACCCACCTCAGTCTCAAAGGAGAACAGACCAGGAGGGAACCCCAAAATCTGATCAGAGGCTGCACACACACTGTTTCCACGCCACCCCCATGAGAGAACAAGGAGGCAGCGTGCACATCCCGGTGCGTGGCGGCTTTCTGAGTGCCGTGGAATATATGAGGAGCATTGAACTCTACGAAAAAAATGGAATAGAAACAACAAAGTGACAATTCACAGAAAGGCTGCTGTTTTCCTGCCAACCCCAAACGGGTTTCTATGCACCCCGTTTGGTAGACCATCACCTCGCTCCCTGCCTTCTGGATGATTCTGATTTATGGCGAGCCTATAGGACAGAGCAGGCTGCCTTTGTGCATTTCTATAAATCCTCATGGCAATGCCAAACCTCATTTTTCTCCCGAGGAGTGGCTGGTGGCTTCAAACTGCTGACCTGGATGCTAACAGTCTGCCGAGCAATCCCCCAGAAGCGACCGCAGTCTGTTGTTGTTCTTCGGTTTGAACCCGATGTAGAACCAGACAAAGCCCTGCCCAGTCCTGTGCCACCCTGCAATTTCCCTTACCTTTGAGCCCACCAAGGCAGCCATGGTGCTCAGGCCTCCCTCTTTTTCACTGCCCCTCTACTTTATCAAGCATGATGTCCTTCTCCGGGGACTGGCCTCTCCTGATACCATGTCCAAAGAGACCTGAGATGAAGTTTTGCCATCCCTGCTTCTAAAGAGCCTTCTGGCTGTACTTCTTTCAAGATGGATTTGTTTGTTCCTTTGGCAGCCTGTGGTCCTGTCAATATTCTTCACCGTCGGCATAATTGAGAGTCCTTGATTCTTCTTCTGTCTTCTCAGTCAATGTCCAACTTTTACATGTCTAGCAAGTGATTGAGAATATCACGACTTGGATCAAGCACACACCTTAATCTTTGTGGTCAGACAGAGTTCTCTAGGGAAACAATCAGGGCACTTGTGGTTAGATAGATAGATAGATAGATAGATAGATAGATAGATAGATACATACATACATACATTGATTTATAGATTAGTTAGGGTTATATAGCCAGAAGGAAGATAACAACTACTTAGTCCACACAGCAGAACAGAGGGCTCCGTTCAACTCACTTTTTTGTGGAAAAGTTAATATACTGCAAGTCCTTCAACTCACTTAGGGTGCCGGACTCAGGTCAAGGAGCAGACATCGGAGTCTTCCCTCAGGTAAGGCAGAAAGAGTCTGCCCACAGGCAGCAGACAGCAGGATGGGTCAGCAACAGTCAGTATCTTGGGAGGTTATCAGAGCAGGCCATGATTGGATCTTCAACTTAAGCACCAGGACAAGATCCACCAGCCTTAGGTATGCACCAGCAGCATAAAGAAGCAGGTCTCAAAGGAACCTCATGCTCTAATGATATTATTCACAGGTTGGCTTGTCCACAGGGAGCGTAACACACAGGTTGAGGCAGAGAACAAGCTAAAGCAGCAGCACGCTGGTTCTGATCACCAGGGAGCAAGAGGGAGGTGGAATACCCATTGTCTTTATTTATTTCGCTAGTCCTCCCATCAAGCTTCAACCTGAGGATCAAACTCTACCCATGCGTTCCTCTTGGCCTAGTTGGCACAACAAAACTATCACAGTCCTCAAAGCAGCTTCCTTGCCTTTCAACATGTTAGAGAGACCTTGTGCCACAGCTTTGGCCAATGCAAGTTGTGCAAGCCAACAGACAAGGATTGGGACCATAGCCTCGGTCCTTGCTGCTTAAGCCATGATTTCTGGACCAGCAGCAGCAGCAGTAGCAACAGCATCCCCTGGCCTTGTATGTGGGAGGCATGCAGCTTCTGGAGTCTGTCTCAGTCCTCTTCGACTGGCATCCACGTGAAAGTTGGGAGTTACTGGCCTAGGGAACATAAATTGGTGAAATCCTCACTCTCCACTTTCCATAGTTGTCTTCTGGAAAACCAAAGGGAACACCCCACCCCAATGTCTCCAATTGGTCCTGGCTCATAGTGACTGCATGAAGCTGCTTGCAAGGGCTTGCTTGGCTGTTGCCTTGAACAGAAAGCTGGTAGCCTGGCCTTTCTTTGGCAGCACCAGCCTTGAGGCTAACCACCCCAAAGCAAACCTGCTTCCCTTGGGCAGAGTCTGACACCAATGAGTCCAAACGGCTTGGGCCAACCACAGGGTGGCCATTAGAGCGCCCAGTTGAGGTTGGTGGTCTCCCTGCCTCATCTCAAGTCCAAACCGGGGCAGAGAGCTAGCTGGCCCCGCTGCCATTACACCAGGAGCGGTATAGGGGCTCCTCATTGGTCTGTGATCCGAAAGGTCACCAGTTCGAAATCACTCCTGGGGAGAAAGATGGGGCTTTCCACTCGGTAAAGAGTTACAGTCTCAGAAACGCCCGGGGGTGGTGCTACCCCATCTGAGAGAGTCACTACGCGTCAGCATCGAGTCGATGGTATCGCGTTTGGTTTGGTGTGGTGGCATTGGTCTTACCACGCCTTGGATTAGAAGGCACCAAGCCGAGCTAGCCGAACGCCGCTCTCACTTGGTCTGTCCTTAGCAGTCCGTGACGAGTTGGAGCTGGCCCCAAAGAAGGGGCTTCTGGTTTCCGTTCTTGAAAACACAAACCCTCCACCAAGGCCACGAATGTGCTTTGGAAAGACGCGGCACTTTCTTCGGGAGATAAAATAGGCAAGAGAATGAACGCAGATGGAAATAAAACCTTGCCACAAAGTGAGCTTTGGCCTAGCATCCTCATTTCCGGTCCAAACACGACTTTCCGAGCCTCTGGGAGCCAGCGCTCTGGCTGGGACTCCGGAGGGCAGGCTCGGGGCCCAGGGACGGGGAGGCGCCCACAAGCAGGGAAGCACGGTCACAGGGCGGGCTGCCCAAACGGTGTATTTATTTATTTATTTATTTATTTATTTATTTGCATCTTCAGGGTAGGAGACAGGAAGGGTGGGGTCGCTGCCACCTTGGCAAGGCCAAGAGCTCAGCCGAGGCCAGCAGCTCCAGGGGTGTATGAGCCAGTGCAGCCAAAGCCAGTTCCCTGGTTCCCGGTAGGCCTGGCGGGCTTAATGAGAACAGAGTCAGGCAGGCCATGGGCCCAGATTGTAAAAGGTACCGCTCTCTGCTGCAGGATTGTCTGGGCAATAGCTCTGCAATGGCAGTGCAGAGGGACCATATACCCTTTGCTCTCTGTACCTGAGCTGGCTCCCTTCGGCCATCATGTTGGGAGCCAACAACAGTGTGAAGGAGGACAGGTTCCAGGGGTGCCTTCTCAGGTCTCTGTGCCTGTTTCTTTAATCCGCTGTAGAAAGTTGATAATGGAAAATCAGGATTCTCCGTGGTCCCTGCCCCCCTCATGCACCCTCCATACTTATAATTAGACTCAGTCAATGGGAAATTCCAGTGAAGGATGGGAGGATGGGAGGGTGGGAGGATGGGATGGCAGGAAACGCTAAAGTTTTTGTACTAGTCTCCCAGGTGTGAGTAGCATGCCTGGTAGCTGTAACGACTGCAGCAGTGGCTGTGTTTCCTATGTGCATCCAGATTTCTCTGAGTCCCTTCTTGGCCCCAGACCCCACGTCCCTTCTGCTCACTAGGGTCACAGGGTGGGAACAATTCTCACTCTGGCTACGCTCTGATATGTCCCCGTTGGCCCTGTGTGTCCTTTTGGCTTTTCTAATGTCTTGGAGGACTAAGGCGTGCCTGATGTAAGCCATGGTATTTTCTCTCATCCCTTATGTATGTGAAAGTTGGACATTGAAGAAAGAAGACTGAAGAAGAATTGATGCATTTGAACTACGATGCTGGCAAAGAATATTGAAAGTACAAGAGACTGCCAAAAGAACAAACAAATCTGTCTTGGAAGAAGTACAGCTAGGATGCTCCTTAGAGGCAAGGATGGTGAGACTTTGTCTCATCTACTTTGAACATATTGTCATGAGTGATCAGTCCCTGGAGAGGGACATAATGCTTGTTAAAGTAGAGGGGAATTGAAAAAGAGGAAGACCTTCAATAAGATGGACTGACACAGTGACTGGTCTCTCCTGATAACATGCCTGAAGGATGTGAGATGGAGTTTTACCATCCTTGCCCCCAAAGAGCATTCTGGCTGTCCTTCTACCAGCATAGATCTGTTTGCTCTTTGGACAGTCCACAGTGCTTTTGGTTTTCTTGGCCAACACTATCATGCAGTGATGCTTTTCCAGTCTTCCTTATTCAATGTCCAATTTTCACAGGTGAAAGTTGTTCACGTTCTAGACTTGCCTATGGTTTGGCCTTTAGGAGCTCGGAATTACTTACCAAAGCAGGATGTAGAACGTTGTAGAGGAGTTTGTGCCCAGTGCCTTGGACAGCCCCTAAGACTTTGTTTCTGAGCCCCCAGACCCAGCAGTTCACTCCCTTAAGGTGCTTGGCTATGGAGAAGATGTTTTCATTAGTTCGTTCCCTGTATGTGCCACTATGTTCATGGATATGTTTTTAGCACATATAAATGTCCATGTAGAAATATCCTCTGTGGCTCCTCCCACACCTGTTCAGCATGAGCACCCACCTCTGTACCTGCTCAGAGATTATTGTTACTGTGGCTGCAGGACTGCGTCAGTGATAGCATTTAATACCTGTGTCCTCCCAATATCTCCCTTTGCTGGGATCCTTCAGTGCTCACCTCCCCCTCATTGTGTCTTGCCTTTTCCTGTACCCAAGGTCTTAGTGTCAACTCTAGAGTCAGTGATTTTGTCTCTCTTCCCCTCCTACCTGTGGTAACCTGAAAAGAATATTTCATCTGTGTCAAGCACTGTTGTTGCTGTTTTGTATATTCACACTAGTGGTCTCATGCAATATCTGTCCCTTGGTGATGGACTAATTTCACCCCACCCAGTGGCCTCTCAGTCCATCCATGTCATGAGACAGTTTGCAGATTCCTTATCCTTTCATGTTGATGGGTAAGCCATTGTGTGTGTGTGCATGTATGTATCGGTTAATTTATCCATTCTTCCCCTGGTGGATATTGGGGTCGTTTCCTCCTGCCATTGTGAGTATGCTGGGATGAACACGGGTGTGCATGTCTGCTCAGACCACAGCTTTTCTCGAGGATGTAGAACAACTGGAGGGAATGCTGGAGGGAGCTCTTGTGGTGTCGCGCTTACATGCTGGGCTGCTTAACCACAAGGTCGGCAGTTTGAAACCACCAGCCATTCTGTGGGAGAAGGATGAAGTGGTCTACTTCTGTGAAGAGAAACACTCTTGGAGACCCTCGGGGGCTGTTCGACCTGTCTAGAGGTTTGCCATGAGTCAGAATCAACTCACTGGCAATCAGGGAATGAGAGAGATTCCTGGGCCATCGGATATTTCAATCTCAAACTTTTGAAGGAAGCCCCACACTGTTTTTCACAGTGATGGTAGCAGCTTACATTCCCCACTCCCCTGCCCCCAGCAGTATGGGAAATTCCCTGTCTCTCCACATTTTCAGCAGCACTTGTTTCTGTTTTGCTTCTCCACTTTCCTAGAAATGCTGGCAGGAGGTGACAGCACACCGCTGTTTTGTTTTGCATCTCTGTCCTTAGCCACGCACGTGCGTCAGCCACCTAGACACCTTTTTGGGGTGACGTGTCTGCCCATCTCCCTGCTCGCTTTTTAAAGTGGATTGCGTGTCTTTTTGTTGTTGGTGAGGTGCTGATGCTCCCAATTAGTTTTAGAGATCAGATGCTTGTTCCCTATGTTGTTATCATAATATCCCCAATGTATCCGTCGAGGGGAAGCTTGAGCCCCATGGGGTTGCCAACTAACCACAGGCCAGCCAGAATGATGACGATGACAATGATGATGATGACATCTCACACGATTATAGAAGCAGGTAAGCCCAGTCCAGTTCAAGTTAGTGGATCAGATGTTAGAATGGTGTCTTTTCTTAAACCAAGTAGCTTTGGGGGCAGACGAACTGCAAAGTAGGAAGATGAACCAGGAAGACCACAGGCTGGTGGCTGCAGAGGTGGGTGGATGAAGCCAAAGTCAGCAGGTCAAGCAGGTGGCTGTAGAGTCCAATCCATCCCAAACTGGCAAGTCAAAGGGCATGTTAGATGTCAGATTGCTGATGGGTCCCAGTGTCAGCAGGCCATATGGCAAGCTGTTAGCTCAAATCTAAGGCACCAGAGGTCAAGGGACCAGTTGCAGAAGCAAACATGACCTCCACAGAGTCTACTTATATAACAAATAGTCCACCACACCACACCACACACCCAAGGGAGCGTTCTTCCTATTGCATCAGGGCTAGGACTTGAGTTAGGGGGTTGTACTCCACCCTAATCTTTCCACCACGGGCTGGCTGCTCATAGCAGATTCCATCATGGAACTGGTCACATCATGGGGAATTACTGCCAAACTACTGGGAATCCTGGCTTGGGCAAGAGGACAGAAAACCCACCTACCTCATTCAATAGGTTTGGAGTGCACTGAGGAAGCCGGCAAGTGGGTCCAAGTGGGTGGAACTAAGTAGCTCATGAGGGACTTATGGAGCTCTGTAAGGACCCTGGAGTTTACTCTGAGTTGGGCACCCCTAGAGATGTTGAGTAGGAGACAGTGAGCTCATATGTGTTTTCGATGAGATCACTGACTGCTCGTATCTGTGACCCACATGGCAGTCCCGGAAGAAGTGGCTGTCAGAAGGCACAAGAATGAACGAGTACTGAGAATTATACAGAAAAAGAGTTAAGTCTTCACGATTAGAAGGGTTGCTCCAGCCTCACGCACAATTCATTACCCAGGGTGGGGACCCGACAGGGCTTAGTTGGGACCTGGAAGCAGACGTTTCATCCAGAGGAGAAGATGTCAGGAAGGAGACGGGGTCTGAAGTGGGCTTGAAGGATGAGGTGGACAAACTCCAGTCTGTGCCACCACAGGAATGTACAAGCAAAGCGAAAGCCAGAGCCAGACTACCAGCTAGCTTCAGGCCCGCCAGAATTATGAATCCATCCAGTTGTCCTATGTCAGGCTGTGATGGATAGCTCTTGACTCTAGGAGTCCTGCCTGGGTCTCTGTAGCTTTCTCTGAAAATGGAATTCCAGCTACTCTGGCCAGCAAAGCCAGGACTTCTCCGTGGAAGGTGAGGGGATTGGATGGAGGGGTCCACGGTCCCGAAGAAAACAAGCCAGCTTCTTCCCCAGAGACCTCCTAGCTGAGGGAGATGCTAAGTAGAAAAGGACAGATCATGGCAAACGTGAGGAACTGCGAGGGTGGAAAACTGCCAGGTGCCTGCAGGGGGAGAGGGATGGGAAGCCGGTTCACCCCCAGAAAAGTGTCATTGGGGTTCAGATCTGAATGGTGGACTTGGATTCCTACAAAGCTGGAGAGGGAACAGTGGATACAAAGGACCCAAGAAAGAGCTCTCTAGATTCCAGGGATGGGAATAGGCCAAGAAGGCAAGCAAGAGACGCCCAAAGACTTGTGCACCATGAAGATCTTCCAACGAGTCTTTCCCACTCAGCAGGCGCACAGACATTCCCGGGTGCTTGGTTGCAAACCACGCTGGCTGGTGTCTAGACCAACGGGGGTGTAGGGGCACTTGAAGGAGCTCTGATGGTGGACCCTTCTGCAGGAGCAAGAAGGGGTCTTCGACCTGGTGGTACCTCTGGAAACCTTATGGAGATGGTTCTCGTCGGTCCCGCCGGGTTCCTGTGAGTCTAGACCAAGTCTACGATCACAGGGTGGCTTTGGTTTGTTGACCAACGGTTGGCTTTTTACCTTGCTATGTTTTTGTTGTTGTCGTTAGGTGCCTTCCGGCCGCTTTTCAGTGAACAGCCGTGGCCTGGAAGACAAAGCAGAATGAGCCAGTGGGCTTCCCAAGCTGTCGCTCTTACCGACAGCTGGAGGGGGTTTGAAGCACAGTTAAGGGCTTCACCTTTGTACTGCCCGGGGCTCCTGACAGACAGACAGACGGACAGTGATAAATAGAACTAGATCTCACATTTGCTCTTTTCATGCTTCTTCTGGGTACTGTTGAGCAACCTCAAATACATCCAGCCCATCGCATCACCCTCACCCATCTCCATCTCCAAACTTTCCATGCAGCGCTCGAGGCTTGAATCCCATGGTCACCACTGATTCCCAGGAGCCTCTCCAGGATGTAACACCTCCCCAGCTGGACAAATGAGCAAAAAGCATGAAAACAAACTTGGAAACTTCCTTTGGCCAAGCAGCCTGGGGGCTCCCTGGTTTGCTCCACGGAGTCCTGAGAGCATTTGACCCCCAGCATTGGTGGTCCAGCTGGCTTGTCTAGTTGATCCTGTGTTGAAGAAGACTTTGGTCCCCAGTGTCACCGAGAGAGAGGCGCCTTTGTCAGGTGCAGATTCGTGCTCTCCAGGTGGCCAGAAGCCCAGCCCCAATTCCTCTCCCCTAGGAAGGGGCTTGTGGAGGTAGGCGACTGCCACTGGAGAAGTTTGAGTGAAAGTGACTTCCCCAAGGATCTGCAGACAGGACGGGACAGCTCTTGCAGCTGAGCCCATCGCGTTCCAAGAGGATCATCCTGTGATTGGAGCTCATTTGCACACAACTCATCACACCTGGATTTGTTGGGTCTCCAAGCCCACCCAGAGCCATCTGAGCTCCAAGAAACCACATGATCTTGGCAGGCAGCCCCCACCAGGGAGTGGCATGTGCTCACTCGTTCCAACTGGCCCGAGCCTCTGGCTGGCAACGGTACTTGTGGGTTTTTAAAAAACATAGTTTCCAAGGCAAGAAAAGGACTGGTCTCGGGAGAGCGCATGGAAGAGGCTCTTCTCGACCTCTCCATTCTGGGTGAATGACTGCACATTCCTTCAACGGGCAGCAGGGCTGACTCTGACCCGGCATGGAGGCAGACCCGGGGAAACCATTGGCAATTTGGACACTGCTCCTGTCTTAGCCTAAATGGAATTTCTAACCAGAACTCTCACTGTCTGGTTCGGGGAGGACAGTGATGAAACCAGAAAGACACATCTAGGAATTTACAAATCTCTATGGAGCATCTGCTTGAGAAGTAGAAGGAGGCCTGGTGGTGCTAGTGGGTAAGCATTGGATTGCTAACTCTAAGGTCAGCGGTTCAAACCCACTGGTGGGTCCTTGGGATAAAGATGAGGTTATCTGTCCCTGAGAGATGCACTGCCTCAGAAACCCTCTGTACAAGAGGCAGCCCTGGGTGGTACAAAGTTTCGACACTCCTGGGAGGCTGGTGGCTTAGGGGTTCTTTACTGCGCTGCTCACGACAAGGCCAGCAGTTCAAGACCACCAGATGCTCTGCAGGAGAAAGACGGGGCTTTCTCCTCCTGTGATCTCGAAGGCAGGGAATTTGGAGAGGTCACGTGTGGCTTTGCTCTGCTGATCTCTTAAACCAGGCAAACCTGGTCTTGGAGAAGGAAGCCTGCAGTCAGAAATGCAACTCCATCCAGTCTCCTGAGTTCTTTGCGTCATGATGTCTGTCCTGCTCCCCTGAGTGTCTGTCTGTTAGTCCCCTCCTCGAAGCACTGTCTCTACCCCTGATGTTTGTCCAGATATTGCCTACTTCCTGGGTGAAGTCAATGCTTACGGAACCATTTCTAGTGTCATCTGTATACAGACTCCAACACTCTCACCCGGCCGGTGCCCAGTCTCCTTCCCACTCCCCAGTCCCCGCATCCCTCCCTTCCTCGGCAATATTATGAATCTGAATCCAGGCATCCACTATTCCATCTTCCGAGGGTTGTCAAGGCTCAGCATCCACCCAGGTGACAAATGCAGAAAAACTCCACACAGATCTGGGGGCAATCGTTTCTTCACTGATAAGGTGGGAAGTTGGGGCAGCTCATTCCACATGGACTGGTGAGGTGGGGAGGAGTGGGAGCGGGAGGGAGACTCGCCAGCCTGTTGCATACTGAAGGGCCGATGAATGATCCTCGCTCATGGCTCATCTTGTAGACCCGCCTCCACTGGAGGCGGGGCCAGGCGGGCTGGAGAGACCCTGAACGTAAACAAACGCTGGACAGGAAAGACAAACCTTGCCTGAAGTCCACCCAATTTCTCCTGTGGTGGCAGAGAGCATTTAGGTCAGCGTTTGTCGTTTTCTGAATGGGAGCTGGATCCCCTTTATCCAGAGAGGGATATGGGTTGGGGGAAAAGACACCTGCACCACTCTCCGGTCTGGGATGGTCTCAGCGTGCCTTGAATGGATAAAAAGTGACGTCGCATTATCTCGATGTGCTGTGCGACAAGCCGGAAGAATCATATAGCGCTTGAAGACGGTTCCTGACGACACACAGTCAGCTCTGTTTGGGCTGAATTGGATGAACTGGTGTTGGCCAAGAAGCCCTTGTGGTGCCGTGGGCTTTTTACTGACCTGCTAACCCCAAGGTCTGTGGTTCAAACCCCTCAGCTGCTGTACAGGAGAAATCGGAGGCTGTTGACTTCTATGAAGATTTACAGTCTTGTAAAGTGCCTACAGGGGCCACTTACAGGGTCGCTATGCCCAGCGCTGTCTCCTCTCTAGACATGAACGTCTGCAACCCTTCCAACCAAGCCATGCATTAGACGGTGCAAAGTCATGTGGCGGAGCTGGGATTTGAACCCGCGCAGCCCTGCTCTCCTTCCCTCGAAGGCAACTGCTGTGCTGTGCGCCCTTCAGCTTCTTGCCACAGCTTCAGGTCTCTGGAGGTAGATGGGGGGTTGAAATGTGTCTCCACCAAGCTGAAGGTACTGCCTGGAGTTAGGACCCCAGCCCCTGGGGAGGTGACCTGGTTTGGAAATCGGGTCTCAGGAGAGATGCTCTGAGTTCACACCAGGCATCCTGGAGCGAAGTCACTGCCATCAAGGGGCCGTGGACAGCTGGTGTTCCAGGGCAGCAGGACAGTTTGGGGAAGGTCTGCCTGCTGCACTTGAACTGCTCTGAGGGGGACCCAGGCCAAGTTTGAAGACCTCGCCTCCTCTTCTTTGACTTTCATTTCAATCCGATTAAATTCCTGATAGCTTAAGTCGGTTTATGGTCTTTTAAAAGCTTCTCTGCCTCAGCCGCAAATCCTTCCAGGGCCATCCTGGTGGGAAATGCTGCCGACTTGCTTGCTGCGCTCTGCACGGTCCTGGGCGGCTATAAATCAGGCCCCTTCGTTGTCCGGCCCCGGAGCCCAAGCTGGGAGCTGCTCGCCAGAACTCGGCGCCACTGCCAGGGCTCCTGAGAGGGGTGGCTCTTCCCCAATGAAGGGGGTGTGTTATTGGCTCAGGGCTTCCTGAAGAACTGGATTTGTCATTTGGTCTGAGAACCCAGGGTGTCTTCTACCCACAGGGCTGGACCAGGGGCTGGAAGGGTCACTTGACAACAGTGGAGAGGCCAGTCAGAACACGGGGACTGATCTGTCCTTACTGCCAGGGAAGGACAAATAGCCAAACAACCAGAAAACAATGCACTCCTCCCCCCACCCCACCCCCACCAGCCATGAAATCAATTCTGACTGACAGCAACCCCATAGGACAGAGTAGAACTGTCCTGGGCGTCTCTGAACCTGTGGACCTTCACAGGAGCAGCCAGCCTCATCTTTCTTTCTCCTGCAGACAAGGTTC